>JARYGA010019929.1:0-40408 GCA_030545235.1 Helianthus tuberosus
AGATTCATCACCGACTTTCTCATCAACTTTCTTAACAACCCACACTTGGTTGTCTTTCTCTTTCTTTTTATAAAAATTCTTTTTAGAACACTCACCAACCTCATAAGTTGAGTTTTCAAAAAATTTAAATTTTTCGGTTGGTGGTTCAATATCAACAACTTTGCCTTTCAACTTGTTAGAAACTCCCTGTTTTGACTTGGCATTTTTCGGACAGTTCCATGCAATGTGACCAGCTTCATTGCATTTGTAACAAGTTCTAGTTTCTTTTGAGTGACAAACTTCAGTTCCATTCTTCTTCTTTTCAGCAAGAAACTCTTGGTTTGACTGTCTCCAGAATGGTTTCTTCTGTTCCTCTTCTGCACTTCCACCTAACACAAATTCTGTTTTTGTTTTAGAATTTTTCAAATTTTTATGATTTTCTGGTGGAATAAATCCAAGACCTTTCTTTTTGTAGCTACGATTTTGGTTTGGTTTCTTTTGAAAACCAGAACCAGAATTGTAACCCTTTTTCTTGTTTAATCGTTGTTGTACTCTTGAAGTGTACTTTTTAGGTTTTTCAATAAGATTTAAATCTTTTATTTCAGAAATATTAATTTCTGTCATTTTAAAAACCTTTTTGATCATGTCAAAACGAACACTTCTTATTGGAAACTCTTTGTCAGAGTATAATTTGTCCGAATCATTTAAAGTGTATGCAACTTCAAATGCTTCATCATCCAAATTTGCTTTTGATAACAAAAATTCTTTACTGTACGCCTTTTTGACCGACAACTTTGGACTGTTGACTGACGAATTTGACCCTTCAGACTCAGACTTTGACTCGAATTCCTCCTCTGTATCCAACACCTGATCGACCACCTTTTTGATTAACTCAGACTCATGATCAGTATCGGACGAGGTAAAAGTGACATCAATGTTATCTGGTAAAATGTCAGTTGTGTCAGTTTTTAGCTTTATATTGACTGCTTTTTAAAGTTGCTCCTCGTTTGGTTTTCTAGGAGAGTACCCTTCCCAAATTGGAGGCGGACACTTGTTATAGCTAACAGTCGGCTTCTTACCACTGTCTTTCTTCTTTGGCTTTTCATCATCTTTAAAAACTTCCATACCTGCAACAGTCGGATAAATTCTATCAATAAGATAATCAGAACTAGAATAACTCTGCAATAATCGTCTGATTCTCTCATTTTCAATCTTTTCAGTTTCCAATTCTTGCTTCCACTTAGCACTCTCTTCGATGTAAAAGTTGATGGCTTTCTGCTTTGTCATCATTACAGCATTCATCATCGTTAATGCTTGTTCTCTTTCTGAATTTGTCTTTTGGAGACCAGTTACTGTTTTGTTCAAGACATCATAAGATTCTTTCACATAGTTGAGGTTGAACAGTAACTGCTCTTTCTTCTTTTCATACTCAGTAATTATCTCATCTTTTGCTGCACATTCCTTGCAAGATTCCAAACACTTCAAGCAAGGCTTTACAACTTCAACAATCTTCTCAATCTCGATTGTCTTTACCACTTCAACCACTTTTTCTTCTTCAATCACCTTCTCTTCTATCTTCACTCGCTCAGTTTCAACCATCTCCTCAGCAACACTTTCAAAAATCTCATTCTGAACAACATCTTCAGATTTCATTTGTTGTTGTTCTTTAGCAGCTCGTTTCTCCTTCAGTTTCTCCATACGATCTGCAAAATAGAAATGAAAACTTTCAGGAGAAAGATGAGTTTTAGCAACATTAATGTGTTTTTCCTCCTCATCATCACTATTGCTATCATCAACTGGTGACTGATCAAACTGTACAGATTTTTCAGAATCAGCATCGGATAAACCAGAATCTGACGGTGTTTGATCAAATACAACTTCCTTTTCTGAAGTAACATCCTTATGTATACTCTCATCTGCACTCTGTGAACTTTCATAAGCACTTTCTGTACTTTCATCAGAAACAACAGACTTTTCATCCATGCTTTTCACTGTTTCACCAATAGACTTCATCCACATAGCAAACATGTCTGGTTCTCTGACAATCTTAGCGATGAAAGCTTTGTATTCTCCTTTTTCATCAACGAACATATCCCAGCTAAAACCTTCAGGTAGCCTCTCATCATCTTGATCGACTATGCATGCTTTGCTATCAGGGGATATATAATTGTTCCAGTTAAAATCCACCACACGCGCTCTTTTTGAATCTTCGATTCTTCTACCATGAGCCACATGTGGTTCTTGTTGTTGACCAACTTGCTGGTAAATGGCTTTCCGGTAGTAATCGTCTTTTCCAAACGGATTCTGAGCACCACTAGCTTCCCTATTCTTGCACTCCCGTTTGAAATGGCCTTTCTCCCTGCATAAAAAACAAGTAACTTTAGATTTATAAAAACCTAAAGTAGATACATGAGCATCAAGAAAGTCATTTCTCCCGGTAATTGTCTTGAACTTTTCAGCACGTCTAAGAACACTCGCTAGACACCATTTGATATCCATCAGTTCCATCTCTTCGGTGTCTATTTGATCATAATCCTCTTTGGTGAGCATGGGATTTCCGATCCGACCAGCCACTAGACCCTCATAAGATAACAACACAGAACCAAGTAGAGCCATGTGGTCTTTAGCAGTGTCTTCTGAAAAATTTTGACCTTCTTGAAGATTTAGAGCTATGTTGCACTGAATTACATAACCATTTCCTGTCTTTGTGCTCTGAGATTAAAAGCTTGTATTTGACTCTTTAGGATTAACACTCGGAAATGATGAGAATCCGCTACTGCTTTTGGTTTGAACTCTGATCAGCTTTTTCTGATGAATCCCCAGCACTAAACGCAGTCTGGATTTTCGGACTTCTCTCAGCTTCTGGAACCGGAATACTACCTTTGTAGTACATCTTTACATCCTGTTGACCACTCGGACTATTCATCCTAGCGATCTTTTGCTGTTCCAAATCCTGACTTTCGATCTTTTCAATAAACTAAGATATAGTCAACCCATCATAAACACCTGTGTTTTTCAGAATCATCAAATAAGTTCCCCACTCTTTCTGAGGTAACGCATCAGCAAGCTTGTCTACCCACTCTTCACGATCTTTGGTAATGCTCAACATCGACATTGATCGCACTAGGTGGCAGTATCTCTCAATCAGCTTCTTTGTGTCTTCACCCGGTAAGCTACTGAACAAATCAAACTCTTTCTTTAGCAACGCCTTTTTGCTTTTTATCATGTTCTCGCTACCCTCAAATTTGACTTTAAGTGCATCCCAGATTGACTTTGTAGTTTTGTCATGCTGTAGCAAAATGAATATGTCTTCTTTTATGGCTTGCTGAAGCAGACTGATCATCATTTTCTCAGCTTTGTACATTACCCGTTCTTGATCCGTGAACTCTGATAACTCTTTAAGAACCTGTAAATCTGTTCGAGGCAACACGTATTTCTTCAATATACATTTTCATGATCTAAGATGGTTTGCCTGAACCCAGTTCTCGAATCTGTCTTTCCACCCGTAGTATTCTTCGATACTCATCAATTTCGGGGGCTTTTGAGTGGTTCCCGTCTCATTTTCTAAACTCATAGCTTGAGCAATAGCACCTGGACCAGACGGTGTTGCAAACGCGTTATAGAACTCGGTATCCATGATGACTTAGCACGTTTTTCAAAATCAGTGACAAATAAGCGAAATCAGGTGTTTGAACACTAAAAACGAAATCACCAATGTATGCAAGAGCGAAATTAAGGTTTGTTGACACAAGAGCGAAACCCTGATGACCTTTGGAACGAAATAGGATGTTGTACACAAGAGCGAAACCCTAAAGATCCTAAAAGCGAAACCACTAAGTTCAAATGAGCGACACCCTAATATGCACTTGGAGCGAAACCTGTGTTCACAAAGGCGAAATTACAAGGTAACTTTGAGCGAAACCCCTCAATATGTGACACAAAAGCGAAACCTTGATGACAAATAAGCGAAATCACAATATGTTCGAATGAGCGAAACCTAATCGGAGGTTAATTTGATCCATTTTTAGTCCGAATTTCAGACCGAAACTTTCCAGGGTTTGTTAATGTCCAATTATCTATGATTTGTGAAATTTTGAGCGAATTTCGACCGGTAAAACTTCCTGAAATGATGAAAGAAGGTGTAGAAGTAAGAAATCTCGATGAACTTAAGCTATTCTCTGCAGAACTCCTCCTCCTGAGCTCTGATACCACTTGTAGGATCGTGTTCTGACCCGAATGAGTCGTTCAGAGGTGTTCAACTTCATTTTAGGTGCGGAATAACAAGAAACGGAGGTAGAAACGGCTGATTCTTCACTAAAACTGCTAATTATATTGATTTGACAATGTTTACAGCTCAAACTTCACACCGGCAGCACTTCGGCATGGAATACAAGGCAATGTTATGTCTGTGTCTATATGTATGGTTTCGCTCAAGTGACCACTATTTATAGTGGTGATGATTTCGCTCCAAGGACCATGTCCATATGAGCGAAACCTTACATGTACGAATAAGCGAAACCTCTACCAATTGTCCCTATGAGCGAAACCTGCTCACTAAATACATATAATCTCCTATTTTCTCGTAAAATGTGCCCTAATCTATACAATACAATGTAAGACTCGATCCAAGACGAAGTCGACAGATGTAGTGCACCAACAATTCCATCAAGCAAAGATCTATTATAATATTGAAGTAATATCTAGTGGGATATGTTGGTGATTTGGGTGGGTCCCTTGGACTGTAAATGGGCATAGGGGGGGTTAATTGTAAGTTTTTGATGATAGTAGGTAAATAATTGGAGGTTAAGTGTAATATCTAGTGTATGATGTGTATGACATACTTTATAGTGTGTTGGGGTATTCGGAGACCATAACTAGTCCAAAAATAACAAAACAATGTTTCTGACAAAATTTTGGTGTCCCGGGTAATGTCCGGTTGTTCGGTTAGATACCGGTTCGTTAAACTGCTAAGTTGTTCCATATAGTGTCCTTTATGTACCTTTTTGTAACACAATTAATTCCCAATACTTAGGAAAGCATTCAGGACCATTTAGTCAATTTTCTGCATAATAAAAGTATGTTAAAATGCTGAATTTTTGCTAAAAATGCAGAATTCTGCACTTAGAGTGAGTTTTAGGCACTTTCCGGCACTCAAACTATCACCTAGTGACGCAGTTTTATGGTCCTCACTTCCCTACACACCATACTAGTGTAGTACCTTGTCCCTGGCCCATACTGGGTCTCAAAACACTGTCTGTCTATGTACTGGCACTGTCAGTATATTTCTGAGTTATCCGCTAACTGTGCTAACTGTGCATTGTGCATCAAGTATGTCACTAAAGTTTGTCTGTGATAATGATGTGACATTATGTAATATGTGATGCACATGTATGTATGATGCAGTAATCAGAAAGCAATTAAGTAATTTAGCACAGTCATTAAGCACTTAATTATTATTAATTAATTGTACAGATACCTGGTTTAATGAGGGTTGTCACATTCTCCCCCCGTTAAGAAAATTTCATCCCGAAATTTTAAGTTCTGCTTCTAGTTGCAGGGGTCTTGGGGAATAAATGTGGGTACTTTGCCTTCATACGATCCTCACGTTCCCACGTGAATTCTGGGCCATGTCGCGCATTCCATCGAACCTTGACGAGTTTGACACTACTCCAGCGTGTTTTGTTAATCTTCCAATTCGTAACCTCAACAGGTTCTTCAATAAAGGGGAGTGTGTCGTCAATGTGGACTTCGTCGCCTGGAATGACCACTGTCTCTTGAGTTGGACTCTTTTTCAAATTAGATACATGAAATGTATCGTGAACGTCGTTTAGTTCAGCAGGTAGATCCAACTTGTAGGCTACAAGACCAATCCTTTCCAGGATTTTAAATGGTCCAATGTACCGCGGATTCAACTTCCCACGCTTCCCAAAGCGTGCCACACCCTTCCGGGGTTAAACCTTCAACAAAACCATATCTCCCACCTCAAATTCCAGAGGTTTCCTTCTTTGGTCCGCATAACTCTTTTGACGATCACGAGCCGCTTTGATGTGCTCTCAGATCTGTAAAATCTTGTCTGTCGTTTCTTGGACCAATTCCGGACCAACAAGCTGCCTATCACCCGCGTCTGCCTAGCATAACGGTGATCGACATTTGCATCCATAGAGAGCTTCGAACGCTGCGGCCTGAATGCTTGCATGATAACTGTTATTGTATGAAAATTCAACCAATGGTAGGTGAGTGTCCCAACTTCCACCTAAATCCACTACGCAAGCTCACAACATGTCTTCCAATGTCTGAATCGTTCGTTCGCTCTATCCGTCTGTCTGTGGGTGAAAGGCAGTACTCAGATTTAACTGAGAACCAAAAGCTTCTTGGAAGGATTGCCAAATCCTCGATACGAATCTTCCATCTCTATCAGAGATAATTGAGAGAGGCACTCCATGACATGCAACAATCTCTCTCAGATACAGCTCAGCTAGCTTACTTGTGTTATCTTTCTCCTTGATTGCCAAAAAGTGTGCAGATTTCGTTAAACGGTCTACAATTACCCAAATCGTATCATGGCCCTTGGGCGTCCTTGGCAATTTCGTTATGAAGTCCATAGAAATCTGTTCCCATTTCCATTGGGGTATTTCAGGTTGTTGCAAGAGACCTGAAGGCTTCTGGTATTCAGCCTTTACCTTGGCGCAGGTTAAACATTTGCCAACATATATCGCAACATCGCCTTTCATTCTCGGCCGCCAATAGAAATCCTTTAGGTCTTGGTACATTTTATCCGATCCTGGATGGATCGAGTACCGTGATTTGTGAGCCTCGTAAAAAATAACGTCTCTCAGACCACCAAAGAAAGGAACCCAAATTCTTCCCAAGAAACATAATGTTCCATCCTCCTTTGGTACCAATTGCTTCTCCATTCCCCGGAGATATTCATTCTCAAGGTTCTCCCTTTTAAGAGCTTCCCTCTGCGCAGCACGAATGCGCAACGTGAGGTCTGTCTGAACAATCATTTCCAAAGCCCTAACCCTTATGGGCTTAATCCTTTCTTTCCGACTTAAGGCATCGGCGACTACATTCGCCTTCCCTGGGTGATACTTGATCTCACAATCGTAGTCGTTCAACAATTTAACCCAGTGTCTTTGTCTCATGTTAAGCTCTTTTTGATCGAAGATATGCTGCAGGCTCTTGTGGTCAGTAAAGATTGTGCTTCACGTGCCATACAAGTAATGTCGCCAAATCTTTATTGCAAACACCACTACGCCTAACTCCAAGTCATGAGTGGTGTAGTTTTTCTCGTGAACCTTCAGCTGGCGCGAAGCATAGGCTATAACTTTTTGTCGCTGCATCAGCACGCAGCCCAAACCTTGACGCGAAGCATCGCAATATACCACGAAGTCATCGGTGCCTTCGGGTAGAGATAAGATCGGTGCGTCACAAAGTTTGTTCTACAACAACTGAAACACCTCTTCTTGCTTGTCTCCCCAATCAAACTTCTTGTCTTTCTGGGTGAGAGAGGTCATTGGTTGAGCGATTTTCAAGAAATCCTCAATGAACCTTCGATAATAACCAGCCAATCCTAGGAACTGTCGAATCTCGGTTGGCGTTTTCGGGGTCTCCCAGTTCTTGATCGCCTCGATCTTTGTGGGATCCACATGAATTCCATTTCCATTAACTACATGACCAAGGAACTGGACTTCACGTAACCAGAACTCGCACTTTGAAAACTTTGCGTATAACTTCTCCTTCTTGAGCAGTTCTAAGATAGCTCTTAGGTGTTGCTCATGTTCTTCTTTTGACTTTGAGTAGATCAAAATGTCATCAATAAACACGATCACGAACTTATCGAGGTACGGCTTGCAGACTCTGTTCATCAGATCCATAAACACGGCTGGCGCGTTTGTCAACCCGAATGGCATAACCAGGAATTCGTAATGTCCATAGCGAGTCCTAAAAGCAGTTTTTGGAATACTCTCCTCTTGAATCCTCAACTGGTGATAACCTGATCGTAGATCGATCTTTGAGTAAAAACTTGAACCTTGCAATTGATCGAACAGGTCATCGATCCTTGGCAAAGGATATCTATTCTTGATCGTCAACTTATTCAGCTCTCGGTAGTCGATACACATGCGAAAACTACCATCTTTCTTCTTAACAAACAAAACTGGAGCTCCCCAAGGCGAGAAGCTTGGCCTGATAAATCCCTTATCTAATAGCTCCTGGAGTTGTGTTGACAGCTCTTGCATCTCTGAAGGTGCAAGTCGATAGGGTGCCTTAGCTACAGGCGCGGCGCCTGGAACTAAGTCAATATGAAACTCGGCTTGTCTTTGTGGCGGCAATCCTGGCAAGTCTTCGGGTAAGACTTCAGGATATTCCTTTACGACTGGAATGTATTCTATCTTTGGCTCAGCGGCCTCCTTATCCATGATGTGCGCTAAGAAGGCAACACATCCCTTCCTCAAACATTTTCTAGCCTTTAAGTAACTAATGATCCTTAAGGGCGTATCACGCTTCTCTCCGTGTACCACAATCGTTTCTCCATTCGCCATTGGGATGCGAATGGTCTTCTCGTGACATACAATTTCGGCTCTGTTGCTAGACAACCAATCCATTCCTACTACCACGTCGAAGCTTCCCAACTCGACTGGCAGTAGATCCAGTGTAAACTCGTGCTTTCCCAGCTCTATTTCGCATCCTCTGATGACTTCATTCGTTTTAACTAGCTTTCCATTAGCCAGTTCAATTGAGTACGGAATATCTAACTTACTAGTAGTTAACCCAAGCATACTTTTAAATTCTAGCGATACAAAACTATAGTCGGCACTAGTGTCAAATAGAACAAATGCAAAGCGTTGATTAATAGGGAACGTACCAGTAACTACATTGGGATCCTGGCGTGCTTCCCTTGCACCTATGTTGAAGACTCTGCCTTGCGCTTGATTGAGTTTCGGGCATTCCCGCTTAAAGTGCCCCATGTCTCCACAATTGAAACACCCTGGTCCTCGACCATTCCCATTACCATTACCGCCTCGATTGATGTTTGCTCCCCGGTTACCAGCTTGATTCCCAGCATTTCCACGATTCCTATTCCCGCCATTTCCTCCCTGTTGGCAGTTTCCATTCCCTCCTCCATAACCTCTCTGATTACCATGACCAACACCAGCACCAACCCAGCATGTATTCTTCGAATGGCCCTCCTTCCCGCAAGACTCACATCTCCTCATTCTGCACTGGCCGGAATGATGGTACTGGCATGTATCACATTTGGGCAGAGCGCCCATGTACCTTCTTCCTTTGTTTTCGGCACCAGTTCTGGCCCTGGCTGGTGCGCTTCCCTCTTCTCTCTTGCTGACACTGTTGGTACCCTTTTTGAAGTTTGAGAACTTCCTCTTGTTCTCACTCGATGATGATTCAACATGTGTCTCCTTCTTTTTCGGTTCAGAAATTGAAAACTTGTTCAACCGGATGGCTTCCTCAGTTAGTGACACGCTGAGATCAATGGCTTCGGTAATTGTTGCAGGCTTGGATGTGGTTACCATACTCATGATCTGGGGTGCCAATCCCCAGATGAAACGCTCAATGCGTTTAAATTCAGGATCGACCATATACGGCACAACGCGTGACAAGTCGTGGAACCTTTGTACATATTCGGCAATTTTTGGACCGTCCATTTTGAGGTGCCAGAATTCAGTTTCCAGCTTCTGTATTTCGGCCCGGAATAGTATTTCTTCCTCATGAGCTCCTTCAGCTCAGCCCATGTCAGTGCATACGCCGCCGCCTCCCCCAGGGTCTGTACTTGAAGATTCCACCAGGATAAAGCACCATCAAGAAAAAGTCCTGAGATGTATGTAACTTGATGTTCAGGAGCACACTTGCTCATCCTTAAAACAGAATCCGTCTTTTCCATCCATCTGACGAATGCAACAGCACCCCCAGTGCCATCGTAATTTAAGGGCTTACAATCCAGAAATTGTTTGTAGGTACAACCTGTACAGGCAATATCATTAACAGAAAGCATTAGCGGATGTGTAAGAAGTATCCAAGCGTAACGTAATATATCTCAAGCGACTTGGACATTACCGTTGAGTGGGTTGTTGTTCCTTGAGGAACTTCCGCTAGTCTCGGCGCGGGAGGCCTCATACTGTGCTATTGCTACGGTAATTAGCTCCTGTAACTCCGCCTCAGTGGTAGGCAAACGTGTGTCTCGCCGTGGAGGCATCTTCTAAAAGAAGATCATATCGGTCAGGTCATAGTAAGTATAGTAAGTAATATGCGTATGTAATAACATCCATCAACACAACAATATATAACATCCCATGTCATAACACAAACAGATAAATTAACAATGAATGTAATGAGAAGGCTGCGATTGAGCTTTGCATATAACAAGACCACCAGTACAGTTTTACAATTGTATCATATGTCAAAAGAGACTAAGGGTCACATCACCCTTGTCTGAATCGTCTAACAATTTACATCAACCAAAAAGTCAAATATCAAAAGTGCGGTCTTCAAAAGTCTTCACAATCATGGCTCAATAGCTGTCTTCTCACCAAAAGTAGCCTATCTGCAGGAGACCTAAAACCCCTAAGCTGATGGTGGGGGAGGAGGAGGTGAAGGAATGAAAATCAATCTGTGCAAACACGCCAAATCCTCCTCAAGAGCATGGATAACATGCAGCAGGTAAGCAATCTGCTGGTCCGTGGTGAGGAAGCGGACATCAGATTCAGGGTGCAGTCCGAGAGGAGCTGGTGGTGTCGCAAATGGAGACTGGCAATGACAAGGGGGAGGACGCGGGATCCTCTCCAGCTCCTGGACTCGTCAGCTCAATGCATCCTGCTGTAACTGCAAGGATAAAAGTATATCATCCGTCGTATACCCAACATGAAAAGGATGGTATGGATCTGACAAAGGCATGACGTTGGGCGAAGACCACATAAATGGCTCTCCCGTGGGTGCTGAAGAAGAGAAAGTAGTGTGTGCAGCAGGTGCAAAAGGGGGTATAAATGGAAAGGTTGTTGTCATAGGTGGTATGTGATCATGCTGCTGAGTAGAAGGTCCTTCCCCTGGACGGGGAGGAGGAATGTCCTGAAGAAAAGTGACGGGTAAATCCATGCGGTGGACGTCTGACACGAGAGGGTGAAACTGTGGGACATCAACGGGTGCAAAAACAGGTGCAGCAGGGGGAGTGACTGGTAGAACAAATGGAGGATACTCATCATCATCCTCAATCCACCCGTTACGGGTGTTGGCATATCTGGGATCAATGTGTGTAGCAAAAGGTGCACGATCATCAAACATAGGCGGCATAGGGTCGGGTAGAGGTGCAACAACTGGGACATCAACAACTGGTGGTGCAATGACCGGAACATCAACAAGTGGTGGTCCAACAACTGGTGCATCAACAACTGGTGGTGCAACAACTGGTGCATCAACGGGTGGCTCAGCAGGTACAAACTCAACCTCAGGATCCGGGTTAAAGTTATGGGGAACAATGGGTGCAGGCGTGCAGCAGACATCGCCATGTCCGAATCAGTGTCGGTGGATTAGTGCTGCATGCCTTGGGCGTGAAGAGTGGCGGATGATACAGACTCAAGCGAATAGGAACCAGACGGATCGGGTAAGGCCTCTACAACAGGAGCCTCGACGGGTGGTAAAATAATGGCATCAACAGCAGGAACCTCAACCACAGGAACAACAGGGTCATCAACCGGAATATCAGCAAGTGGAATATCATCATCCATCGGGGCCCCGCCATCCTGGTCACCCTCCGGGGGACCCTCGATGAATAGATCGATGTCGTCATCAGATAACGCGTCATGTGGTTGTTCCTCAAAGGGAACTGCAGCAAGTGGGAGAGGGGCAGGGATCTGGACAAGTGGTAGATCCTCACCCGGTAGACCATCAGCTAAAGGCAAGTCGTCTCCAAAGTCCGGTAGGGCAAAGGGCTGAAAATCATCCTCGTCGGTACTCATGGTGTCTGATGTATAAACCTCCAGGTCCGTGGCTATCTCATCATCTGAGGTAATAGCCATAGGGTCTATCGTGTCAGACACTCCACTATCAGAAGCAGATGACATGGTGTCTGTAACACAACCACAACATATGCACACATATCAGATAAGCATGTAAGCAAATAGAAATGTAATCATGTATGCATCCTAGTCTTCCCAGACTATCCCACCCAGTCTTTCAAACTAACTCCCTGGTCTCAAAGACCAAACCTCCCAGTCTCTAAGACTAACTCCCTGGTCTCTAACACCAACTCCCTGGTCTCTAACACCAAACCTCCCAGTCTGTAAGACTAAATCCCTGGCCTCTAAGACCAAACCTCCCAGTCTCTAAGACTAAATCCCTGGCCTCTAAGAACAACTCCCTGGTCTCTAAGACTAAACCTCCCAGTCTCTAAGACTAAATTTTCCCCAGTCTCTAAGACTGACCTCCCTCAGTCTCTAAGACTGAATTATCCCCAGCCTCTAAGACTGTACTCCCCCAGTTTCTGATGTGTTCAAATATTAACATATAAATTCCATCAAATGAGGCATAAAACTAACCCCTTTTTAGTACTAATGTTGGAAAAAGTGTGCTTTTGTCTTCCTTTTGTATTTTCAGGATTAAATGAGCTCAAATTAACAAAAGAAGCAAAAAGACATCAAAATCTAACATAAATACAAGAAAAGGAACAAGACGTGACATGCCCGACCCCACGACAGCATCTTCCCAAGCAAAACAAGAAGACAGAAGACTGAACACGCCCCGTGCTCAGCCAGCACGGGGGCGTGCCCAAGTGTCAGCAGAAAAGACAAAGTGGTAGAAGCTTCTATTGCCCACCACGGGGCCGTGCTCAGCGGACACGGGGCCGTGGTCAACTATAAGATTCGCACAATCCAGCAAATCTGCATAGTACAAAGATTCCTCTGCACCACGGGATCGTGCTCAGCGGACACGGGGGCGTGGTCAACTAATAAGAGAAAGCTGCATTTAATGAAGAAAGAGAAGGATGTGGACACGGGGCCGTGCCCACTGGACACGGGGCCGTGCCCGAGCTTCTGTTCAGCCTATAAATAGATGTGCTTGGCTCAAGCTCAAACCATCCATTGGCACACCACCTCTCTCACACTTCACCCACCACCACCATAACACCATCATCCACCACCATCATCCATTGTCCATCATAGAGTGTGTGAGTCGTCTCAGGATCCAAGATTGATCGTAAGAGTTCTTGATAATCAAGGCCATGTTTGCCTAAGTCTCTTACATCACTTGGTGAAGACAAAGTGTCTAGTGTAATACTTTTTATTTCTAATCTTTTGCACTTTTTATTTGGTTTCGTATTAATGACTTTAATAACTAGTTGCTTATGTTGAAGGTGATCTTTCTTTATCATTTGTCCGTGGTGTCTTGAAATTATTTTACTATCTATATAAAATAAAAGATTTTCACCATTCATATCTCCACGGTCTATATGGAGGTATGTTGGCTACCTGGTCGGGGGTTAAGGGAACGGTTTGGTAAAGGTCTTGCCATTGTTCAGCGTTTAGAGGTCCTGCAATGGACCTGGGTCAAATTTAGTAGGACCTCCTTCAATACTTCACGGTATTGGATGGCGGGGGTCCAAACTCTTTGATCCCCTCATAAGTTAACTACTATTAATACTATAACCCGGCTATTTAGGACTGTATCCCTGCTGACTCAGACTACTTAGTCGAGGGTAACGTCACCTCCAAAAGAGGGGCCTACCATAATATTGCATTAATAACTTAATTCATTATCTTCCAATAATCCGCCCTTTTAGGATTGTATCATTGCTGACTCAAACTACTGGGGTGAGGGTAACGTCACCTTCAAAAGAGGGGCCTACTACAATAACTAAGATAATCTCTTAATCATGTGCAAAAGTGCGGAAATAATCAAAGGTTACACTAGATACGAGTCGGAACCAAGTGATTCATCTTGTCTATCTGTTTTTTTCTTTTTATTTTTATTTTCAGCATTTTAGTTAGTTTTTATTTTTCTTAGTTTAAAACATTTTTCTAAACTTTTTATTTTGATTAGACGTTGAGGATAAACCGGTACTAAAAGCTCTTGTGTCCTTGGACGACCTCGGTATCTGGCCAACACTATACTACGCTCACGATGGGTGCACTTGCCCATATGTGTGTTTAGTGTTAGTAAAATATCGTGTTTTATAAATTTAAAACTTGGCTAAAAATAAGTGTTAAAGGGGCTTAAAATATACACCTAACATATATAACACTTCACACGCATCAAGTTTTTGGCGCCGTTGCCGGGGACACAAGGATTTTAAGAAAGTTAGAAATCAACGGCCTAATCGTTTTTCTTATTTTTCATTTTTTTTTAGGATTTTCTTTTAGATTTTTCAGCTTCTGCAGAACTCAGCACGGGTCGTGCCCGCTGAACACGCCCCGTGCCCAATCATTGGAACTGGCAATCCTGTTTTAAGTCAGACAGTAAGCTGAACACGGGGCCGTGCCCACTCAACACGCCCCCGTGCCCAAGTTTCAGTTACTGAAAACAGAACCGTAAGGTCCCGACGGTTGGTAATTTCTGACACAACCATGAGTGATACTGATACTTTTTACTTTTGGCACTCTTATGGTACTATGTGGTGTCAATTATATGGTGGTAACCATAAAGAATTAGAATGCTTTTTCCTAAATTATAAACCCCACTATATAGACCTATCATTTCCTAGTATCCTTAAGAGGGGCGAAAGTAAAAATAATCCCTATCGCTCCCTCGAATGCGCCCAACCAGATATTCTAGGAGAAATGCTTCTCGATGAATTATTTCAACTAGAAGATCTAATTTTTAATTGGTTAAAAGAACTTAGGGAAGATTTCAATAATCTTTTCCAAGACAATAACCAAGAAGAGAGGTTGGAACCGCATTCAAACAACTTCATTGTTTCCAATGATACTTCTAACTCTAGTGAGGACTTGAGCGATAGTCGTCCCTGTGTCGATTGTGCCATGAAGGACTCCCCATCAACTTCATTTGATGCATACATAGACCTGAGCGATTCGACATACACCTTCTTTAACGAGAGCCCGTGAAAGGGTTGGACTTGTCCACCTACATATAGCATAGGAATCACCCTCACCGACAACCTCTTGCGTTCTCGTCTTAATCTAGATCAATTAAGGTATCTTAGGCACTTTGGGGTTGTTCCATCCAGTAAGGAGCCACCCGATCCGAAAAAGTTCCTTAAAAATAGACGAACTTCATAAAACAGCCTTCCGACACGGGGCCGTGCCCAGGTCAACACGCCCCCGTGTCCACCAAAAGATTCCCTTCTGACTTTTGTCAGAATACGGACAAAACGTGTCAGGATCTTGCCTGCACACGGGGCCGTGTCCAGCCGACACGGGGCCGTGTCCAGCACGTTGTCGTTTTCTATAAATGCAGCCAAGAACCCTGCACATTTGGACCATTCAGGGACAGAGATTTGGAGGGATTTTCTGACTTACCATCCTAGGTATGTTGTAAAAGAAGGTTCTTACAAGCATCTTGTCCTTTCCTCTTTTATCTATTGCCTTCTTCTTCATCTTTCTTGCACCAAGAACTCCATTAAAAGCTTGATTTCAAGCTTTGTTGTGATGTTTATTGAATTTCTATTCAAGGAATCTTGTTAAAAATAAGTTACACAACATTGTTTTAAGTTATTTCTGCTAAAAAATGCTTCATAAATTAAGAAAATAATTTGAAACCCCAAGATTCCTTGTTCTAGAAATCTGCAGAAAGTTGAACACGGGGCCGTGTTCATTGAGCACGGGGCCGTGCCCGTGGTACTGTTTCATTAAAACGAACTGTTTTTGGTTTGTTTTCAAAGAATGTCTAGCCAAAACAGCGGAACCTCTTCTGCGCACTCAAGGAACAGCCGACGGGAAAGAAGGCCATCGATTGAAGCAACTCTCGTAAGGTACGTAATGGCGCTACGTGAAGCACTTGACGAGATGACTTCAGTGGAGGAGGTCCTCATTGACCGTATAAACTATCTCTCGGTGGGGTTGGAAAACAGTTTCCGGGAAATAAACCTCTTGCACCAGAGGTTAAACATTCTGGTAACACCTCCTATGGAACCAATCCTCCCTCAAGAGGATTGGAACCTCGCACTTGGAATTCAAAATCCTACCGGTTGGGACAACATTCCGGCGGAACCTCTTCTTGAAGAACTCCAAGAAATTCCAGTGGAAGTTACACCTCCTCAACCCGATGCTCATGAGCCCGCTTTTCTTCTCCCTAGGGAGATCGAAGAGTGGCTCGCCGATGTATAAGGAGCCCATATCCGTAGGGAGAAGTTATCAAGCCACTTTTAACCGAGAGATCTATCTTTTCGGAAATTTTGCTAAGTAGAATAATTAGTAGGCTAGAAACTTCTTGGATTTCTTGTGTTTCTTTGACCTAACTAGCTAGTATTTTAAGTTTTAGAACTATTATGTAATTCTCTCTATGATTAATGAATGATGGTTTTAGTTAATTTGGTGTTTTGGATGGTGTTGAAATGAATAAAACACACTTGAGATGGCAAAGGATGCAAGGGAAACTTGAACCAGCACTCCATACAGGAAAACAGAACCGTCCGACAAATTTCTTCGTTTGCAGTAAGCTCGGCACGGGCCGTGTCCACCCAACACGGCCCCGTGCTGCACAGTCTGCAGAAAAAGACCCAGTTCAGGTAACTGGACACGGGCCATGTTCACCCAACACGCCCCTGTGTCCAGACTTCTGTTTCTCTTGTTTAATTTTGTTACTGGCACTTGAACACGGGGCCGTGCCCGGATCACACGGGGCCGTGTTCAGCGCCCAGTAACACAAAATTTTTGCTTTTCACACCTTTTTACAAATTCAATCAACCTAAAAACTTATTTTTGGGACACATTGAGGACAATGTGTAATTTAAGTGTGGGGGGGATGCTAAAACCTTGAAACTTGCAAGTCCTAAATACAAGCCTTACACAAAACTCTATTGGAACCGCTAATCACCCCAAAAAAATTTTCAAAAATTTTCATTTTTTTTACTTGTCTAGGTTTAACTCGGGAAATTCAAGTTCTTAAAAAGGTTATATTTTTACGAATTAACAACCGATAGCGTCGTGATAAAAAGAACCAACATAAGAAAATTATGAAAAGGCATGACAAGCTTAGTTAAAATTTAATTATATATACTTGATCACATAAAAACCCATTCCCACAAAAGTGAGTTTTGAGCCTTGATTGAGCAAACACTTACATATCATTTGACTAAATGCTCATTTTCGTTTCTTGTGTGAATAGCCGCTTGGTTCTTACGACTCTAGAACTTGCCATGACGATACATTCCCGGTCCTTACCAACTTAAACCCGAGTAAGTAAATGATGGAGGCATTAGGACTAACCCTTTTTATTTCTACACCATTATTTTTCTTTTTTTTTACCACCTACCCAAAATCCCCCTAGTTAGCCCCTTTGAGCCTAAACCTTTTCATTTCATAACCCAAACCAAACACCCTTTTTACCCACCAAAACCTTTTTCATTTTTACCCCTTTGTTTTAGTAACAAGTTCGGTTCTTTATATGACTTTTGAAAAAAAAAAATTGTGTGTTGATGATGAAGCAAAAGAAAATAAACAAACAAGTTCATCAAAAATAACTTTGTTTGAATAAATAGCTTCATCAAAATAAAAGTTACAAAAATAGAAAGTCATATGAAAACCGACACTTGTTACGCTTTTCGCCCTTTTTCTACTAACCACTAACCACCAACCCAACCACCTACCTTTAACCCAAGCCTAACCCTTAACCCACAAAGTCCTCTTGATATTTACAAAGGTATATAAGTTAAAAGGGAGGATGATTGATTGCTTGGCAAGCCTATGGTAGGAGTAAGTTCCATGCCGCTCTCGAGTGATCCACAAAAATACATTTTCGGCCGAGTGTTGAGTGATCCTCGTGAGGTATGTGAACTTGTATATAAATAGAATTTTACAAAGGCATGTTATGCCCTAATAAGTAATTTATCTTATGAAAAGTTTTAAATAAATCATGACGAATAGGATTGTAAATAAATAAAAATAAAATTAAATAAAGAATCTTGGAAATCCCGACACTCTACGACAAGCCCAAAAACCTTCTTCTCTACCCATTCCATTTGGGAGTGTAAATAGCCACATATTAAAGAGTTTTGCTTGAGGACAAGCAAAGATTCAAGTGTGGGGGTATTTGATGTGTTCAAATATTAACATATAAATTCCATCAAATGAGGCATAAAACTAACCCCTTTTTAGTACTAATGTTGGAAAAAGTGTGCTTTTGTCTTCCTTTTGTATTTTCAGGATTAAATGAGCTCAAATTAACAAAAGAAGCAAAAAGACATCAAAATCTAACATAAATACAAGAAAAGGAACAAGACGTGACATGCCCGACCCCACGACAGCATCTTCCCAAGCAAAACAAGAAGACAGAAGACTGAACACGCCCCGTGCTCAGCCAGCACGGGGGCGTGCCCAAGTGTCAGCAGAAAAGACAAAGTGGTAGAAGCTTCTATTGCCCACCACGGGGCTGTGCTCAGCGGACACGGGGCCGTGGTCAACTATAAGATTCGCACAATCCAGCAAATCTGCATAGTACAAAGATTCCTCTGCACCACGGGGTCGTGCTCAGCGGACACGGGGGCGTGGTCAACTAATAAGACAAAGCTGCATTTAATGAAGAAAGAGAAGGATGTGGACACGGGGCCGTGCCCACTGGACACGGGGCCGTGCCCGAGCTTCTGTTCAGCCTATAAATAGATGTGCTTGGCTCAAGCTCAAACCATCCCTTGGCACACCACCTCTCTCACACTTCACCCACCACCCACCACCACCATAACACCATCATCCACCACCATCATCCATTGTCCATCATAGAGTGTGTGAGTCGTCTCGGGATCCAAGATTGATCGTAAGAGTTCTTGACAATCAAGGCCATGTTTGCCTAAGTCTCTTACATCACTTGGTGAAGACAAAGTGTCTAGTGTAATACTTTTTATTTCTAATCTTTTGCACTTTTTATTTGGTTTCGTATTAATGACTTTAATAACTAGTTGCTTATGTTGAAGGTGATCTTTCTTTATCGTTTGTCCGTGGTGTCTTGAAATTATTTTACTGTCTATATAAAATAAAAGATTTTCACCATTCATATCTCCACGGTCTATATGGAGGTATGTTGGCTACCTGGTCGGGGTTTAAGGGAACGGTTTGGTAAAGGTCTTGCCATTGTTCAGCGTTTAGAGGTCCTGCAATGGACCTGGGTCAAATTTAGTAGGACCTCCTTCAATACTTCACGGTATTGGATGGCGGGGGTCCAAACTCTTTGATCCCCTCATAAGTTAACTACTATTAATACTATAACCTGGCTATTTAGGACTGTATCCCTGCTGACTCAGACTACTTAGTCGAGGGTAACGTCACCTCCAAAAGAGGGGCCTACCATAATATTGCATTAATAACTTAATTCATTATCTTCCAATAATCCGCCCTTTTAGGATTGTATCCTTGCTGACTCAAACTACTGGGGTGAGGGTAACGTCACCTTCAAAAGAGGGGCCTACTACAATAACTAAGATAATCTCTTAATCATGTGCAAAAGTGCGGAAATAATCAAAGGTTACACTAGATACGAGTCGGAACCAAGTGATTCATCTTGTCTATCTGTTTTTTTCTTTTTATTTTTATTTTCAGCATTTTAGTTAGTTTTTATTTTTCTTAGTTTAAAACATTTTTCTAAACTTTTTATTTTGATTAGACGTTGAGGATAAACCGGTACTAAAAGCTCTTGGGTCCTTGGACGACCTCGGTATCTTGCCAACACTATACTACGCTCACGATGGGTGCACTTGCCCATATGTGTGTTTAGTGTTAGTAAAATATCGTGTTTTATAAATTTAAAACTTGGCTAAAAATAAGTGTTAAAGGGGCTTAAAATATACACCTAACATATATAACACTTCACACGCATCAGTTTCTAAGACTGAATTATCCCCAGCCTCTAAGACTGTACTCCCTCAGTCTCTAAGACTGAACTCCCTCAGTCTCTAAGACTGTACTCCCTCAGTCTCTAAGACTGAACTCCCTCAGTCTCTAAGACTGAATTATATACATAGGCTTTTTGAAATGTGTACTTGTGCCTTTTGTTTGTAAAAATGTTTGTTCCTGGATCTGGACGTTTTGTGTATGCAATGTAAGAATGTTTGAAAACGTTTTCGTGAGAGCCCTAGTGATCATAGTCTATGTGACAACTCGTATTTCAGAACCTATCCTTGTGTTTAATGTAATGTATGTGGACTTAGTGTGATTATCTGATTTATTGATTTAATGGAATGTTAGTTATGTTATTTGATTTGATTATGTGTGTAATGTATATATAATGTCATCGCACCACACAACCCAACCGCACAACACTTGGCCGATCGCACAAGCCTTTGGGCTTTGATTCCACACAACTCTCGGCCCACTCCCCACTCGAAACCCATGGGCAGCCCATGATGGGTTCGGCCACTCCCTTTTATAACCAACACAAAACCTTGTTGAGGGTTTTGTTTCTCATTGTTGCAAATCACACATAACACACACTAAACCCTACTCCCTCTTCTTTCTCTCTCGAAGCCGACGGCAACAACATCCCATCCCTCTCGAAGCTTTATCGTTCGGATCAACCCTCGTTCCATTCTTTAACCGGTTAGTGTATTACTTTTGATAATATGATACTTGATATTGTGATTGATATAATCGTGAATGATGTGTGTGTTATAATCTTGCATGATGATATAGGGTGCCTATTAACATGACTGATTATGATGTTGAATTATAGGATCTAGTGTTGATATTTGGCTCACATGTATGTTGAAAATGATCAATATAAGATTATCGGCTATTATGATTATATTCATGAAGTGTTGATGATGAATTGTCTTAGGGTTCATAGGGATTGATTGCTATAAACCATGATTAGATCGATTAATGTAAGGGAAAGAAACTGTTAGATTTAGTTTTGCAAAATAGGAAACTGTTATTCTAATCAAGCGAATTAAATG
Organism: Helianthus tuberosus; assembly: GCA_030545235.1. Lineage (NCBI taxonomy): Eukaryota > Viridiplantae > Streptophyta > Magnoliopsida > Asterales > Asteraceae > Helianthus > Helianthus tuberosus. The sequence continues at coordinate 21,047 of JARYGA010019929.1, forward strand.
GATTTAGCATAATTGATTCGCATGATTTTAGGGATTAAAATGTAACTGGTTGATAGTGGAAGTGATTCGAATAATGGAAACAACTAGCATAAATTCCGGATAACAAAAACTAATCGCACAAGCTCCTTAATCGTACAAGAGCCAAACGCACAAGCTTGCATGAACCACACGAAACCTGTTTAGTGTAAGGGATTGATCGCACAAGATAGAGTACAATTAAACAAGGCACACAGTACAGCTAGATTATGCATGATCGCACAAGATTTGTGGATCGCACAAGGCAGTGTCGATCGCACAAGTTTTGGGCCTTACACAGTGCTTGGATTTAATTTATGTTATTGGGCCGAATGGCCCAACCCAGTCACACAACTTAATTGGATCGCACAAGTCGTCCGGATCGCACAAGTCATCCGGACCACACAAGATCAACGTGTGTTTGTTTGGGCCGTGTATATATGTTTGGGACTTTAATTGTTTGGGCCGGTTATGGTGATCGCACAACCCATTGTGGATCGCACAAGTGGTGCTGATCGCACAATAGGTTGGGCCGGCTATTCATATTGGGCTTCTTTATTAACTTGTCTGATATTGCTCTACGTGTATGTCATGTGTTCGTAACTTGCTATCTCTGTGTAAACATACGTGCACCACTTGAACCTAGACCTGATTTGTATGGTAACCATGTTAGGACATGGTTGACCCCTAGCAGCTCGATTGACCTTTCGCTTACCTGCCGAGCTAACCTAAGGTGAGTTCACACTTTCTACAAGGCATGGGATTCCCAGGGGTTGGGAATGGGTTAAGGAATATGGATTCCTCGTCCTTCTTGGGTAGGACAGTACGGGTTAAGGAATGTAATTCCTCGTCTTCTTGGACAGTTTAAATTTCACTAGACCAAAACTATATCACAAAGTCCCTCCTTTTATATCGACTTAATCGTCGGGCTAATGGCGAGCGGGTCATTAGTTAGATAGCGCTATTTAGGTCTGACAAGCCTCACACCGTGCCGCAGAGGACGGGCGTGAACTAATGAATCTGGGCACGTCAATGATGATAGACATTGACTCTAAGGGCACATAAACATGACTAAAGTCAGTGGGCGATATGGTAACGAGTCTAGTAGTGTAAACATGGGGTAGCCCCACGGCTGGATTGCCAGAGTAAATGGGATAAACAAATCACGTTTTCAACTATTGGGTAGCCCCCACGGCAAGGATGCCAGTTAAAGGAAACTATGTTTTTAGGAATAACTTAAACCAACACCCAACTGTGAACTCGCTCAACTTTGTTGTTGACTCGTTACTACATGCTTTGCAGGTCACTAGGTTTAGCAGGAGCTTGCATGGGGAAGAGTCGTTGTGGAGCATGGACATTGAGTGTTCATGATGAACTTAAACACTATTAATTTATGATTTGGGTTTTGAATTGATTGCTTCCGCTGATAACTTAGACTTATTAAACTGTTTTTGAACACCAATTATATTGTGTGGTTGAACTTTTAATTACTTTACTAAATTGTTCAATATGATTGGTGGCTCGATCCTGGTCATGTCACGCCTCCATGCGGTGATACTCCGCGTGTTTAGACTCGAGAAAGAATCCTAGTTCACTATGATCGAGGCTCTGATACCAAGCTGTCACACCCTGACTTTTGCGGAAGCATGGTTTATTTGGTGTAACTTCTTAATACCATAGCAACAATCATAACAATGCTATATGATAGAAATACGAGATGTTCATCCATTAAAAGAGTTTAGAAAATACCATAACATACTTGTCTTGAAACATCAATCCCAAAATAAGTTACAAACCATGACTTGTTTAAAACGAGTTCATAAGACTCAACAAAAGACATTCAATAAAACGAGGTTTAGAGACATGTAGCCCGTCCAGGAAGAGGTTACACCTCCCAAACCCTACAACCCTGGATGACATCTTTATTTGGTATGCAGCTTGACTAACATGCATCACTTACCAGATACGATTAATTCCCTGAAATACATGTAGTTTAAAAATATCAACAAAAAGTTGAGCGAGTTCATGTGTATGTCTGTGTGTATAAACCGTTAAAGTATGTCTGTATGTATAAATGTCCCTGGTATGTAGCAATAAGGAAAAAGAGACCACTAATGGGTTGCAAAGCCAATGGTATGTGTGAAATGGTGCAGGAAGTACTCAAACCTAGCAAATTTGTACCGGGCCTCCGGCTGGAAGACATAGTCACCTCTATGGGCAGCCCCGGCCTCATGGGTGTGGGCCCGCTAAACCCAAATAGATCTATCACTCATGTCCCTCGGTCCTACGACGAGGATTAATGGCCTTAAGTGTTGTACCCACCACTCACATGATCTAAGTAGTAAACCCTCCTTAAGCTAACCATACCATGTATAAAATGTCTGTAATAGTTGTAACATGTATTTCACCCCGAAGTATAAAACTGAAAACAGTTAAGAGAAAAAGGGGACATGAACTCACAGTAGTGCGTCTTCTGTACCGTCAACTCAAACTTTGTCAGCTACACGACAACCTACAACGTACTAATGTCTATTAGACGAACGGGCCGTGCCTTGGCTTAGAGTTTACGTTTTGAGTTGCGTTCCTTATGTTATTCCAAGTTATAATCTCTTGTTAAAATAAATTATTCTAACTTTAAATTAAATTTCAGTTTGGAATAATCGTTAGACAATATTTCTGTATTAATACTTCTAAAGTATTTAACTCCGTACTTCCTTCCCAAGGATGGGGGTATTTATACATGTATATTCGTATTTGAAATCATATATTTTTAAGTCCCACTTAGAAAATATATATAACTTATTTGTCAAAAATAATGTATTCCAAAATATATATATTTTTCCCAAAAATAATATATTTTCACTTCTTGTCCAAAAATAATATATACCAAAAATATATAAGTAAAGGTAATTTCCGGAATATTTTGTGAGTTACGTTTTATCGTTCGGTTTCACAATACCAAGTGTGTAACTTAAATATTTATTCCGTGTGATTTTTGGTATTATGTTGGAGTTGTAATTTCATGGTCTTTTGTTAAGATATATTATTTTACCCTAAAATAATATAACTACTCCACAAATCAAACAAATATCCACACAAGTGTCTTAGTATAAAATATATATTCTAAATATATATTTAACCATTTTCATGTACTAAACCAACCTCCGATACTTTGTATTTTTGTTACAAAACTTATGGCGAAGTTTATATTTGAAGGACAAAGTTAATAATATACTTGTAACGCTTGTTAGAAAAATATTTTCTAAGTGTTGGAATTTTTAGAAAATTTCGCCATAGTTTCCTTTGTAAATGGAGGTATCCATGCTAAATAGCATATCATTTTCTTTTCAAAATTCATTCAATCAATCAATAACCAAACTACACTTCCCAAGTGCAAAAATTATTTCATTTACAATATAACATGAACATGATCTCTTACGAAAACGCGTAGTAACTTGGTGAAGTGTTTAGTGGGTTTAGTTACCATCCAAAGTGTGTTTACTTTTGTTAAAAGCTCATTCTCGGGATTTCTAGATGTTCACAACTTGTGAACTCATTTTACAAAAATATTTATTTACCACATTTTCTTGTTTTACTAGCCTTCCTACACTTATTTAATTTTCAAAAATAATGTAAGTGCAAGAAAAGTTATGACCTTTCAAAACCGTCTCTTGAACTTGGTTTGTTTAGAAAAATCATTTGTAACTCTTGGATTTACAAGTTTACTAGTTCACTTAGTTTGTCACTTTACAAGAAAATCATTCACCTTCAATTTCATGTTAGATCAAGATGATGATTATTTCATGTAAACCCATAATCACCTTCTAACTTGTTAAACCATGTTTTTAATCATACTTTAACAAGTTCCAAATGATTGTCAATCATCATATTACTAGTAACCAACATGCATTCATCATCCATCTACTAAACAACATTATTCTAACAATATATCATCATATTTCACCTTTATGTAAAGCTTTATGTTCATGATTTAAGTTTGTGTTCTTTTAGTGTTCATATGATTTCATCATAATATAATCTTTAACCACTAAAACATGAAGTAAATAAGAGTTTAAGGAAGTCTTACAACTAGCTTAAAGCTAGGGAAGATCTCAAGAGAAAATGATGAAGAAAATGGTGAATGGAAGCAATGTATGAAGTTTCTTCAAGTTCCTCAAGCTTCAAGTAACATCTTCTAGTACTTGGATTAAGCTTGAAAATGGATTGATGGAGGTTGCAAGGTGGTGGTGGTGGCGGTTTTAGAGTGAGCCGAGAGGGTGAGAGAGTAAGTGAGAGAGTGGGGTGAACTTGTGAAGGAATGATGAAGATATGATCTTGTAAGAGTTCACTATACTTATAATCTCTTCTAATATTTTGTTCATTCCATCAAGCAAAGATCTATTATAATATTGAAGTAATATCTAATGGGATATGTTGGTGATTTGGGTGGGTCCCTTGGACCGTAAATGGGCATATGGGGGGTTAATTGTAAGTTTTTGATGATAGTAGGTAAATAATTGGAGGTTAAGTGTAATATCTAGTGTATGACATACTTTATAGTGTGTTGGGGTATTCGGAGACCATAACTAGTCCAAAAATAACAAAACAATGTTTCTGACAAAATTTTGGTGTCCCGGGTAATGTCAGGTTGTTTGGTTAGATACCGGTTCATTAAAGTGCTAAGTTGTTCCGTATAGTGTCCTTTATGTACCTTTTTGTAACACAATTAATTCTCAATACTTAGGAAAGCATTCAGGACCATTTAGTCAATTTTCTGCATAATACAAGTATTTTAAAATGCTGAATTTTTGCTAAAAATGCAGAATTCTGCACTTAGAGTGAGTTTTAGGCACTTTCCGGCACTTAAACTATCACCTAGTGACGCAGTTTTATGGTCCTCACTTCCCTACACACCATACTAGTGTAGTACCTTGTCCCTGGCCCATACTGGGTCTCAAAACACTGTCTGTCTATGTACTGGCACTGTCAGTATATTTCTGAGTTATCCGCTAACTGTGCTTTGTGCATCAAGTATGTCACTAAAGTTTGTCTGTGATAATGATGTGACATTATGTAATATGTGATGCACATGTATGTATGATGCAGTAATCCATGAAAGCAATTAAGTAATTCAGCACAATCATTAAGCACTTAATTATTATTAATTAATTGTACGGATACCTGGTTTAATGAGGGTTGTCACATTGTTACCTACTGATGTTATGAATAAATTTTTATACTTTAACAGTAAGTAAAAGTTTTGAACTCAGATTTCCAAATTTGGCCCTTAAAGCTTATGTGAAATGACCAAAATGCCCTTACGGTGCATAGTTTGGCCATAAATGATAAATTTCACATATATACAATATCTTACTGATGTAACTTGCAAAAATAAATATTTTTACTGATCATTTTAGACCAGAACCTCAGATTGCTATTTAACCTCTTTTATAAATCTTTAAAATGACCAAAATACCCCTACGAGGCTTAAATTGATTTTAAATCCGTTTTGGGCATAATGGAAGGTATCCTACTGATATCACAACATATTTAAGGCATATTAACTTGTGAAACATGTTCATGACTCATTTGGTTACCCGTTATGCCTTTTACGCGTTCGGTACGGTTTATGTAACTAGTTTGCATGAATTAACCGAAACGGGTCAAACCTTATCATTTTCACTTCAAAACTCAGAATGTGTTTAGTTTACCCATATTATACAAGTCTCCATACTTGTCGGGTCTAAATCACATTCTAATCCGGTCTTCGCTTAATCTTGCGTTTTGAACCGTAAACCTTTCCTCAAAACTAACCGGTCTAAGTTACAACTTAAATAAGACCTGTTAGGAATCTAATAGGTTAATAAAACCTTCGTTGTAGATTGAGAGCCCCAGTAGAGGTACTTGTGCTTGTTGATTAGAATATACGGCTGAGTATAAATTGCATTTTAAGATCAGGTAAATACTTTTAACTTATTTTCCGTTATACGGGCTTGGGATACGGTATTATAAAAATACCGCTTGGTCGGGTGTAGAAACCTTTTAATCGGAGATGATTAAATTGCATAATCTCGTTTTAATCAGTATTGGTTGATAACAAATAACATTGGGGGTTATTGACCGTGTCCTGGATATCCTTGGCTCGTTTAAAAAGCGTAAATGGCCACAACTTAAGCACAGGGTGTAGGCATACACCTGTCTGTTGCGTATGTAAAAGATATACTCACTCGTGAGGAAACTTCTTGTGAGTTTATATTTTTGGTGTGTCGATTAATCTTGATCGGTTTGTTTAAATACCGGCCCTAAATGTTGGACAAACATGTAAATCTGATACAAGATTGTTATTAATATAATTGTCCCAAGTTATAAAAGAATATTTGTTCCTGGTGCATTTAAATCAATTTTCAAAAAGATTTTCAAAAGAGTCAGTTAATTGTATTTACCAGTGTAAACTGACGTATTTTCCAAAAAGGATAAGTGACAGGTACTGTACGTAAATTGGCTCGGAGCTCAGGGCGTTAATAAGGAATCTTGCAAGTTCTAAACGTCTAAAGTCTGTTGAACAGTGTTTATATTTCTGTTTTAGGATCCGCCTGTGGATCAATATACAACCGTTGTGTAATATTTTATTATACTTTCGAATCGGTTTGTATTATTATTACTTTAGACTTCCGCTGTGCATTTAAACTGTGATTATTGACCATGATGATATCAACTACGTCACGATACTCCCCACCGAGCCCAAAGTGATTCGACTATTCACAAAGACTTTTGGTACACACTTTTGGCTTTCAGGACTGTGCTCTCACCTCGATTTGGGCGAACGGCACGCATCCTTCCAGTTGCAGTGTGACTTCAAGTCGTTGGAGTCCGTCGAGACTTTGGTGAGATCTTTGTAAAAACAATATAAGAGCGGAATTAGTTGTCAAGGTTCGGGTTCCACCCTTGACTTAACGACTTCGTTCCTTTTTTGATGAAATAGAGGAGAAAATCTGCGTTAAAGTACGGATTTCACTCCTGATTCAACGCAAATTCTCCTGTTTATTGATAAAAATGTGGGTTGAACAAGTGATTTGGTCAAGAGTTTGCGGTTTTCACGCCTAATCTCGACCTAATCATTCGTTCATTTTCGAGAATTAGAGTGCAGTGATAGTGTAGTGTTCAGTGAGGGCGAGCGAGAATAGCAAGTAACCCGTACAAAAACCCCGAAATGGTATGCACAAGTTGGTCCATTGGTACTTAGACTATAGACTAGGTCGTTTCTAAGACATCGACCCGGACTAGGTCGAGTCGCCTAATTCCCTATAGTTACCAATCTGTCACACCCTAACCGATGGCGGAATCATCGGGGCATAGCACTGAGCGAAACAAATTGTCCAGGAGTTTCCATAACAACTACGATTACCAATTATTTAAACATCACGTCCCATACCATGACATAACAAGCAGCATAGTTATTACAGACAAATCAAAAACAAATTGTTCTGTTCCGACAACTCAGATTCAATTAATTAAATTGTTCGTTGGTTTCTAGACTCTCATAAGTTTGATTCCATCATATAGCAAGCACGCATCCTAAGCACCTGTCACATACATTAAAATAAAGTCAATACACATAGTGTAAAGGTGAGCATACAAGTTTGATATAGCATAATAGAGTTAGAAATAGTTTACGCATAACCAGCATGAAACATGTACAAAGTGAAGGCAAGTAGGTTATCGACAGAGAAATATGCACAGACGTGACTGCGAGTTGTAGAATGCGCAACACATATCCCCACTGGGACACGTGAAGTAAAGCCCTTAACAACCCCTGTCAACGACAGGTGCTAAGTCCAAACTATAGTACTATCGTTGCTAAGGTGTCAGGCAACAATCACTGTGTTAACATAACATACAAGCATTCATCGAATAACACGTAGCATGCAATAACGGTCAGCGTATAAATAGTGTTTGCGTCGTGTGTATATTGTGATTTAGAATAAGTAACGTATGTAACACCCAAAAGTGTGTAAAGCAAAAAGGGATCGAGTATACTCACATATTGTGTTTAACAAGTAAACACACTCTTGGATTGAAGGGAGCGCTGAGAGATTAGCCTGAACAGTTAACGATAGCATAAACGATGAGCGGCGTGTAAAATGGTGCAAAAGTACCAAGTGTCGATTGGTAACCCGATCGGATGGCAATCCGATCGGATGGCCAGTCGATCGGATGTCAATCTGTTTGGTAAGGATGTGTTTGTGTATGATGGTTTTGAAGTTTTCGTTGTAGCATTTTAAAAACAGAGAAGTATCTCTACCCTTCAGGTCGTCGATCGAACGGTCGTTCGATCGGATAGCGATCCGATTGGCAGGACACTTAGTGAGAACAAGTTCACAGCAGGATTGTCACTCGATTGGATAGCGATCCGATCAGCTGGCAATCCGTTAGTTACTGATGGTCTTTGAAAATTGAAAATTATTAAGTGTCGAAGTTCCAAAAGTCACATGATCGGATGGTCGTTCGATTGGATGGCTATCCGATTGGACAGTAATCCGTTCGACTTTCAGAACCTTGAAAGTCTGAATGAAAAGTTTAAGTGTGAAACCAAGTGCAATCCAATCGGATTGTGGTTCGATCGGATGGCAATCCGATTGGACGGCGATCCGTCCCGCGATCTGATCCTTTGCAAACTTGGAAGTTGTTAAGTTTTGAAGGTTTTTGCGGTTTTGATCGAGACGGTATGACAACGTGCTAAACAACAGTAACCCCATCATGACCCAAGTGATCCGATCGAACAGGAACCACCCTAGTCCGATCTGTTCACTGTTCGATACGGTTGTTCATGTTTAACCCGAAATCAGTTGTCTCTTGGATAAAATTTAGATCTTGAACTAACACATCACTGAGAAAGAGTAGAAGATCAGAACGAGCTCCGATTCTATCGGTTTTGAGTGCATTGAGTGTAAAAGAGTTGAAAGAAAGTTAGAAACCATCTTTCAATCATTTTAACCATGAATAGGTGTAGATCTATGCGAAAACATTGATTATTCATGTGGAAATCCTTCAGATCTAAGTTGTTCTTGGTGGAATGAAGCCAAACCTTGAAGTTCATAAGAACTCCATGATGACATCACCCTAGAACACCTCAAATCCGGTGATTTCACGGTTAAAAGTTAAGATTCAAAGGTGAAAAAGATGAAGGAGTACGTGTAGATCATAGAAGTACAAGATTTGAGTTGAAAACTTACAAGAATCGCGAGAAATCGGGAGAAAAGAGAGCTTGAGTGCGGCTGGTCAAATGAGGAGCTGTCACATCACAAATGATGTGACAGGACGGTATTTATAGGGTTTCCAAAAGAGGAAAGTGCATAAGTGTCGGATTGGTTACCGATCGGATGGCCACTCGATCAGTTGGCCACTCGATCCAGGTGTCCGATGCGTTGAGTTTTGTCGTTTCGATTCGCGTGTTGAGCGTTGCGATGCGTTTCGAGTGAGTGATGCGATAGATTTATATTAAACACACAAATACTATGTCTAACATACAATCATCCTAAGTAACTTGCGTTTAGTGTTTGCGATTCGATTGCGATAGAGTTGCGATTGCGTTTCGATTAATCACCACAAAACATAAACATAAATAAACACACACAAGTAACACATAAATAGCACATACACGTAAAACAATATCCAGAACGCATAATTCGAGTTGCGAATGCGATAGCGATAAGTCGATTAGTGATTAGACATGTGATTAAATAGCGATTAAACCTCGATTATTAATAGATACTCCACATAATACAACTAAAACAAATAAATAATAGAATTCGATTACCAGTCATTAACGTACAATCAATAGTTAAGCAAGGAGTGACAGATCGCAATTAGCAATCTTTCCTTCCTTTGACTTTGATCTTGACTTGTACTTTGACTTTCCAAAAAGGTGGGTTGTTACAAAGGGGCTGTTTGTTTACCTCTTAATGAGGCTCTTAATGGTTCAGACCTCTTACTGGTTCAGCACTTCATGGTTCAGACTGTTTGTTTCACGAGCAGATGTCTGAATGGTTAAGACATTTGCCTCTGAATGGTTAAGATTTATACAAAGTCTGAATGGTTAAGACCTCTAATCTGAATTAGTCAGACATTTGCCTCTGAACGGTTAAGCATTATACAGGCTCTTAATGGTTCAGACCTCTACTGGTTCAGCACTTAATGGTTCAGACATCTTACTGGTTCAGCACTTAACCATTCAGATGTTCCCAAACAGCCCCTAAAATGTGAATTAAGGGCATGTTTGGCTAAGCTTTTTGAAACAACTTATTGACTTATTAGCTTTTGAGTAAATTGCTAAAATAGTCCCTAACGTTTGTTCACATTTGCTAGATCCATCCAAAAAAAGATTTTTTCTCATATGAACCACTGAGGTTTCAAAAAAGTTGCTAAATCCATCCAAACTTCAGGGACGATTTTAGCAATTTAATAAAACAAACTTTTTTTGGATGGATTTAGCAAATGTGAACAAACATTAGGGACGATTTTAGCAATTTACTCTATTTTTTTATTTTCATCTTTTTATTATATCTCTTAATTAACATAAAATCTATTTATTTTTTTATTTTCATCTTTTTATTAAATTTCTTATTTAACATAAAATCTACTAGTTTTTTTTTTTGAACGGCGAATTTCTACAACAGGCGATAGATTTGCACCTGCTTTTGCAGGCCCTCCACCCCACTCTGGCCAAGACTATGTTGTCTTAACCGGGCTTACGCTTGGCATCAGAGTTTGGCTTGGAGCTCCCCGACAAAATTTCCAGCCTACTGCCATATGCGAGTAGTTGCACCCTCCACAAGAGCCGAAAACTCTAAATGCACTGTAATAGAAAACTCGGGTGTGCTCTGCGGGTTTCGAACCTGTGACCAGGCCTTCACCCACTTCATAATAAAGATTAATCATTTATATTTTATAATTATGAATACGGTTTTATATTTATAATCATCTAACCATCTAACCAAGTCTTTTAAAATGTAAACATTTTACTCATTACTAATCCTTTAATAAAGTTAATTATACGACAAAATCTTTTCAACGGTTTAATTTTTTACCTGTTTAGCAAGAACGTGTATTTTATTTTATAAATGAACAAAAAAATACTGGGTGAAGGCCTGGTCACAGGTTCGAAACCCGCGGAGTACACCCGAGTTTTCTATTACAGTGCATTTACTCCAGAGAGTTTTCGGCTCTTGTGGAGGGTGCAACTACTCGCATATGGCAGTAGGCTGGAAATTTTGTCGGGGAGCGCCAAACCAAACTCTGATGCCAAACGTGAGCCCGGTTAAGACAACATAGTCTTGGCCAGAGTGGGGTGGAGGGCCTGCAAAAGCAGGTGTGAATCTATCGTCTGTTGTAGAAATTCGTCGTTCAAAAAAAAACTAGTAGATTTTATGTTAAATAAGAAATTTAATAAAAAGATGAAAATAAAAAAATAAATAGATTTTATGTTAATTAAGAGATATAATAAAAAGATGAAATAAAAAAATAGAGTAAATTGCTAAAATCGTCCCTGACGTTTGTTCACATTTGCTAAATCCATCCAAAAAAAATTTGTTTTATTAAATTGCTAAAATCGTCCCTGAAGTTTGGATGGATTTAACAACTTTTTTGAAACCTTAGTGGTTCATATGAGAAAAAAATCTTTTTTTGGATTGATCTAGCAAATGTGAACAAACGTTAGGGACTATTTTAGCAATTTACTCTTAGCTTTTTGAAAAGTCAAGCTCCAAAATGATGTTTGACAATGAGGGTGTATGTAAGGAGGAAAAGCCAATAAGTCAATAAGTCACTCTAACTTTTCCAAAAAACCAATAAGTCAATAAGTTGTTTCAAAAAATTTAGCCAAACATGCACTTACTCCTCAAAATATTATATATATTTTTTTTGGAAATCTATGATATATTTTTTTGGAAATCTGGTAATGGTAAAGTGGCAATACCAGAATCAATGTAACAGCTGCCTTATCTTTCTCCCTCATCAATCTCTCCGCCAATGAAGTCAGCAGCAGCGATAATGTCAGGCCTTTCTCTCTCTACATCGCCGCCGTGCTCTGCCTCTCGTCCTCACAGCTGCCTCCGCCTCTTCTCTCTCTCACTTCCAATTTACCGCTCCATAAATACACCTCCAATTCACCTAAACCCTAATTTCCTCGTTCGAAATTCTTCTTCTAGCGGTTCTTCCATCACCGCTAAGCCGTCTTCCGAGATGCGGAAGAATCGCAGTAATGGATTGGAGCAGGATCAGAAGCTCACCGCTCTCCGTCAGCTCTTCCGGAAGTCGGATATTAACATTGACGCTTATATTATTCCTTCTCAGGATGCTCATCAGGTTTGGTTATGTGTTGATGCTTGTATCTTAAGTTATGGATGAATTACTTTACTGTTGTTGTTTGTTAAAGTTATTGCTAGGAAGATTGTGTTGCTAATTGACATGATCAAGCTAACATTGCATATTTGCATTACTATGTAATCAAATTCTTGTTCAGTAGAAGAATTATCCACTTCGTATTACCATAGTGTGATTGTTGGTTGCTATGGATACAGAGTGAGTTTATTGCCGAGTGTTATATGAGGAGGGCCTACATATCAGGTTTTACCGGTAGTGCTGGCACTGCAGTTGTTACAAGTAATCAGGCAGCTCTTTGGACAGATGGCAGATATTTTCTCCAGGTTAATATAATAATCTGAATTTTCTAAGTTGCAAGTCCATCGTCGTAAGAAAGATAAGTTATATTTAATTGTTCTTTGTTACGATTGTCTTTACTAGGCTGAGAAGCAGTTGAGCTCGAGCTGGATTCTCATGCGTGCTGGTAACTGGGGTGTCCCTAACACGACTGAGTGGCTTAATGATGTCTTAGTGCCTGGTGGCAGAATTGGCATCGATCCTGTGAGTAGTATTTGAATTCCTGTGATGTGTTAGTGTTACTGAATTGTTGTTCCCTTTGTCCAGAAGTTATTTTTTTTACTTTGGGACCATGGGTGAGCGGAGGCTGACCACACGTGATCACTTGATTGTTTTTGAATCACGGAAATTATGATAATAACTAGGTGACAATTTGGGCGTATCAACTTGAAGCAAATTTATTTTTAATATTCATTGATGATTCTCTTGACACAATACACACACATATTATACATGCATATATATATAGGAGTAGGGATCCTGCGAAAAGTGTGTTTTTCCTAGAAAGTCTAGGAAGCGATCTGGGCCATCCAATGGGTGTGTTTAATGGTTAAGATGAAGTCAATGGCAATCTTGTAATTTTTTAGTTTATTTAATTCATTGTTTTAAAAGACTAGGGGCAATTTTGTCAATATATCGTGTTTTAAATCAATTAGATAACCGTCAGTCAAACCCAGTCCCTAATTTCACGCGATTTTCCCTCTCTCTCTCCAAACCCAACTTCGAAACTCCAATCCCTACAAAAAATAACTACAATCATGGAAGAAGATAACTTTAGAAAGGATGGAGAGCACCGGATCAGTTGTCGGAAGCTGTTCGAAAGACCCCGTAGTCACATGTATTAATCATGCAGGGCACCAAGAACATGTTAAAACACAGCGTCAAGAAACATCAAGAAAACACATCGTATTAATCTGCTTGCTGTTAAAACACAACTGTATGAATCTGAATGCTAAAACACAACTGTATGCATCTGCTTGCTGTTAAAACACAACTGTATGAATCTGAATGCTAAAACACAATTGTATGCATCTGCTTGCTGTTAAAACACAACTGTTTGAATCTGAATGCTAAAACACAACTGTATGCATCTGCTTGCTGTTAAAACACAACTGTTTGAATCTGAATGCTAAAACACAACTGTATGAATCTGCTTGCTGTTAAAACACAGCTGTATGAATCTGAATGCTAAAACACAACTGTATGAATCTGAATAATAAAACACAGCTGTATGAATCTGCTTGCTGTTAAAACACATCACCAAGAACAAACTGTTAAAACACAGTACCAAGAACATGCTGATAGATTCCAGCAAGAAAACGAAGGAATGATTGATATTAAGTGAGATAAGAAAATAGAAAACAAAAAATTCCGAAATTTATGGATAGTTAGTTATTGAAGATAATTTCCTAAAATAAAAATAGATTGTGAAAGTACATAAATGCCCTTTTAGATAAAATCCTTCAATGCCACATGTCGCGTTCTTATTGCTTCCTAGACTTTCTAGGAAAAACACACTTTCTACCCAACTCCTACTCTATATATAGATATATATGTATATATATATGTGTGTGTGTGTGTGTATAAAGTTAAATCATTAACTTTCTAATGAACTCTTATTTTTTTGAGGTTTCTTTAAGACTACATCATTCTAGTAGATGCAACCATTAAGTTTTCATGCATATTTAACAGTTAGTTGATCCATCTACAAGATGGTATGATTATATGCTTGTGTGTGATGCCACCTTCTCTTGTATATGTGAAGGGAGCAGTTTCTTTTTTCTTCTGATGCTGTAAATGAGTTGAAGGAAGCTGTTGCTAAAAGCAACCATGAGTTGGTGTACTTATATGATGTTAATCTTGTGGATGAAGTATGGAAAGAAGCAAGACCAAAGCCTCCAAACAAACCAATTCGAGTGCATGACCTTAAATATGCTGGTGTAGATGTATCAACCAAACTATCTAACCTGAGGGCTGAACTCACTGACCATGGTTCATCTGCAATAGTAATATCTATGCTTGATGAAGTTGCGTGGCTACTCAACTTGGTAATGCCTTTTACCTTCATAGTTGTCTAGTGCCCTGCTTCTTTCTGTGTTACTTTGAAGACAGTACAATAAATCAGTTGCATAACTTCATATGCAAAATTGCTCTAGACGCTGCTGAAAAAAATGAGATACCATATAATTAAACATGGATGTAATCATAGTTATTAAAGGTGCGAGGCGCCCCCAGGGCGATTTGTTGGGCATGGGGCTTTATTTGCGCCTAGGCGCGCCTGGACGCTCGCTTTAATAACTATGACATGAACCATAGTTACTAAAGGCGCGAGGTGCACTCAGGGCGATTTGTTGGGCCTGGAGCTTTATTTGCGCCTAGCCGCGCCTGGGCGCTCGCTTTAATAACTATGGATGTAATTGAAGGTTGCAATTTCACCTTTAATGAGTCAAACGGATTGAATGATTTGAAGTGTAGTTAATGGCTTATAACATCTTAAGTCACTTTATTTAAATAAAATATAATCAATAGATTAGTATAAATGTGCAAAATTGCAACATACTTTCACACAATTACCAGTAATAGCAACATATGAGAATTTTTAGAAATAGGAACATACTTCATTCTCTTACTGGTTATAGCAACCATGAGGATTACGGTAAGTGTAATTTGCTATTATTGACAAAAAATGGTTTATGTTTTCTTAGAACAAAGGTTTGGCAGTTTATACGTATGTATATATTCCATAGTTATTAAAGCGAGCGCCCAGGCACAAATAAAGCCCCGGGCCCAACAAATCGCCCCGAGTGCGCCTCGCGCCTTTAATAACTATGCTTCAGGTTAGGTCATGTCATAGTTATTAAAGCAAGCGCCCAGGCGCGCCTAGGCGCAAACAAAGCCCCGGGCCCAAGAAATCGCCCTGAGTGCGCCTCACGCCTTTAATAACTATGACGTATTCTATACATATCAAATACGTGGATCGTTTACGAAGTAAAAGAAAAGGGGGAAAATTTAGGCCCATCCATTTGCCAACCTAATGTATTCTCTGCTATGATCTTGCTTTTCTGCTGATAGTAGAAATTTGTTTGCAGAGAGGAAATGATGTTCCACATTCTCCTGTTATGTATGCATACTTAATAGTGGAGACTGATTCAGCGAAACTTTTTGTTGATAACTCCAAAGTCACCCATGAAGTGATGGACTACTTGAAGAAAGCTGGCATAGAGTTAAGATCATATGAGGCCATTCTTTCTGAAATCGAAAGGTTAGTTTGGACTTTTGACCATGAATTTTTTCTGCATGCCAATTCTTAGAGGTGACACACTCATTTACTCATGAATTGGTTGATTGAGGTTATGTTTTTATCTCTAATGAGTCTGATGGTAAAATAAAAGAAATTAGTTTATGAAACTGGTTAAATGGGTAGAATTGTAGAAAGTTGCCCAAAGTGCATTTTGAATGTGCCTAAATCCTCCTATTATCTGTTTTTTTTTTTTTTTTTGAAAAATTCATTAATAAAACTAAATAGTTGTTATAATTATATTTAACACAAGTTTATAAGTTTTTGGAATTTGGACAAAAAGTGCTGTGGGTCCACCCAGCCCCACTTGACCCAACTGATATAAATTTACTCGTTTCCCATTACCCAGCCCACCCGTTTTTCTACTTGTACCATTTCCACAGACATTTTGGTGAATAGTATTTTGTAATATCAATATATGATGCTATTTTCACTTGACCATTCTTTCAGCTTTAGCTGCTCTGGCCCACTTTTGGTTAGACACATTTATGTGTTTATTTCCAATGGGTCAAGTTGGTAAAATAAAAGAAATTAGCTTAAAATGCACCTGGTCAAATGGTTAGAAAGTTGCCTGAAATGTGTTTTAGAATGTGCCTAAAACCTCCTAAATCAATTTAATTAAAACCAGGTAAATATTTAAATGATATAGTTCTAATAATCATATTTGATACACTAATTTATAATTTTATGCACAAAAAGTTTTCCAGGTCAACACCACCCCCACCTGATCCAATCAATACAAAATCACCCTTTTTGACCCGTTACCCGTCCCACCCATTTTTTCACATATACACAATTCTACATGAATTGTTGAAAAAAAATGCTATTTTTACTTGGACATTCTGTTCTTCAGTTTAGCTGCTCGAGGGGCCCACCTTTGGTTGGACACATCATCAGTTAACGCTGCAATTTCAAGCACATATGCAACCGCATGTGATAAATATTTAGAAAGGCTTAGCAGTAAAAGAAAAGGAAATAACTTATATGGGGCGCCAACTGCATTGTATAAGAGCTCTCCCATATCTCTTGCTAAAGCAATTAAAAATCATGCTGAGTTGGAAGGGATGCTTAATTCTCATCTAAGGTAATCAGAACCTATTGCATTATAAAATTGTAGCTTTTGTTTATCAATTGTATTTTCCATAATATAAGTAAATAAAATATTATATATCTTTTATATTTGTATCAGGGATGCAGCTGCTCTTGCTGAGTTTTGGTCATGGCTGGAGGAGGAAATAAATAAAGACGTGTGTCTCACAGAGGTAGAAGTTGCAGACAAACTTCTCGAGTTTCGTGCAAGTCAAGCTGGTTTCGTTGATACTAGCTTCGATACTATAAGTGGTATATTTCTACTAAGTATATTTTTTTTCACTTTCTTTTTCATGTTTATATTATTTCCTTTGATATTCTAGGGCTCTTGGAACGGATAACTAAATATTCTTAATATATTTTTTTATGAACTTAAAACAAGCATTTGAACTCGCAGGTTCTGGTGCAAACGGTGCTATTATACATTATAAAGCAGAAGCAGATAGCTGTAGTGTTGTGGATAAACAGAAACTTTTCCTACTAGATAGTGGGGCTCAGTATCTTGATGGAACAACTGATATAACACGTACAGTACATTTTGGTGAACCTTCTGAACGACAAAAAGAATGCTTCACCCGAGTTCTTCAGGTGAAAATCTTCTTACTTTAAAATCTTCTGAAATCTGATGTATGCTTTTTATCAATTTCAACATTAAAATGATCTTTTTGATCAAGCAGTTATGTATGTAAAATAATTGCAGGGTCATATAGCTCTTGATCAAGCAGTGTTTCCAGAAAATACTCCAGGTTTTGTACTGGATGCGTTTGCGCGTGCTTCCCTATGGAAAGTTGGACTTGATTACCGTCATGGTAATTTTCTTCTCTTTTTCCACATGATACAATGGGATGCATGCATTCATTACCAATAAATTTGCTTCTCTAATGTATTAGGAACTGGGCATGGAGTTGGAGCCGCATTAAATGTTCACGAAGGTCCACAAAGTATTAGCTTTCGATTTGGCAATATGACTCCCTTGCTTAAAGGCATGATCATCAGCAATGAACCAGGGTATTATGAGGACCATGCCTTTGGTATTCGAATTGAGGTATTATTTGACCTGTTTAGGGTGTTAATATCTTGTAGGGTGCCACAAAGATAGTATTAGTTTTAGAATATTAGACTTTGTTTAAGCTTATGTTAATTGTAACCAAAAATATCTTCAGGCAATATAAATTATGTTTGATGAATTTGACATACGCCATGCAGAATCTTCTATTTGTCAAAGAGGTCAACACTCCTAATCGTTTTGGAGGAAACACATATATTGGATTTGAGAAGCTTACATTTGTCCCTATACAGGTATGTTTACCTGTACTTTTAGCTTTTATAGGTCTTGGTGTTCTTGTTCAAATTTTGTTGCATATTTAATCTTAAACTGTGCATTTGTTTTTCGTATTAGTTCAGTTCATGCTAATCCCAATATTGTGGTGTAGACTAAATTGATTGACTTAACCCTGCTCTCTGCTGCTGAGATTGATTGGCTAAATGATTACCATTCGCAAGTTTGGGAGAAGGTAAATCTTCTTATTGCTGTCATCTAGAATGAAAACTTATTTTTGTCATTATTATTACTTTTGCTATCATCATAATTTGCTGTTGTAATTTTTGTTATTAGTATAGTTGTCATTGTCTTCACTTAAATTTTCTGTTTTGCTATAGAGCCAAAACACTGAACCACATTCATGTCGGAGGAATGATGGTGAATTAGAATTGACCTGCATTTTTAATATAAAAAATGAAAAAAAAAAAAATACATGACATAGCTTACAAGTTAAAACAATAAGCAATTAGAATATTGACTTATTTTGTCCCATGAAAACTGCTTGTTTAGTGGCCCGATAGTTTTAGGACAATGTTTAGTTGTATAAAAGGTATATAGTTAATAGTAGCCATCAAGACGTAATTCCTAAATATCCTTTGGAATCAAGATACTGCATAAACTTATAGGAAGTTAAGAAAAAGAGATGGCCTTTATTTTCGATTCATGTATCAAGGCATTGAAAAGCAATGTCTTGCACGTGATCCATGGTGCCCTCTGATTAAGATAAAAAAAGACTCTACTTGGTTTCAAAATGGGCTGGTTTGCCAGGCAAGGTGATTAAAGACTTTAAGGTGAAGGCGCACTTGAGGCGACCAGCACTACAAAAGACTAATAAGATGAGAGGCGCCAAAAGGAGAGGGCCCAAGTAAAGTAAGCGTATCAAATTTTGCAGATAATGTAGATGCCAAATATAACATAGAAA
>JARYGA010019930.1:0-18657 GCA_030545235.1 Helianthus tuberosus
AAAATGCCTGTGAGATACATAGGTTTTGTGAAAACAGAATTCATGACTTATGTTTGAGAAAATGTTTAGTCATGAACCTTGTAATTTGCTTTGTCTTGTAAATCATTTGAAAAACGATAAGATCAGATGATATGTATAAATAAGAGAATAATGTATGGTTAAATGAATAACCATGTAAAATGAGTTTGTATAAGATAAGTTGTTTGTAAATCAATGTCTTGTGAAAAGTATGTTATTTGTATAAAATGTTATATGTCTCAAATTGAAATGATTCAAATAACGCTACAATATGTGATACCATACAAACACTTATATATAGGAAGTACCAGCGGCGTATCCACCATGCTTGTATCATATTACACACGCCTCGTTACTTAATCACTTACTCAAACCAAACCAACAAGATGTAATGTTTAACAATTGTAGAAATGTTTAGGCATAGTCAAATGTCTATTGTTGTCACACCCCGACCACGTAGAACATACAAATCGCGGCGGAAATGTCGGGGAGTGTTGTAACAGAATTAATTGTTTCAAATCCATGGCAATTGAAGTTTCGTTTTATTGATTAAAAGTGTTACAATGTCTTAACAAACAAAGAAATACAACATAATTAACTAGTCTTGCATCTTTTATTTTCACTAAAGCCCAAGTCTGCCTATGTGTATCTTGATCATCTTATGCAACAGCTCCTGAAAAACACATGTGAAAATAGGTACGTCAGCATAAAAATGCCTGTGAGATACATAGGTTTTGTGAAAATGAGATTCATGACTTATGTTTAAGAAAATGTTTAGTCATGAACCTTTTTAGTTTGTTTTGTTTTGTAAATCGTTTAAAATGCAATAAGATCAGGTGATATGTATAAATAAGAGAATATGGTATGGTTAAATGAATAACCATTTTAAAATGAGTTTGTAAAAGATAAGTTGTTTGTAACCTTTACATTTTCTAAGTTATTTCAAACTATTTCTAAGTTATGTAAAGGTTATTTAAGGTATGTTAAGCCTATTTCACTATTCCGGAGTGTTCGTTGCATTAAACTGGTTATATTTACGCATCGGTGCGCGTATAACCTTCCAGAAAGCGATTTAGAGTTTGAAATTGAACGAGAAATGATATGTGCAAATGATACACATATCTTTACAAATCCCAAGTATGAATTTTAATATTTCATTGATTTGGTATTTGTTTGATGGCCGTGAAGGCACAGGTGTTACAGTCTCCCCTACTTTAGGAAATTTCGTCCCGAAATTTATTTAGAGGAAACTTGTGAGAGCTTGAAAGCATGAAGTTGAAAAGATCGAACAACATTGGTTTGGGTTCTGAACTTCTAGTAACTTTAATAACATCATGATTGCAATGTAAGAGGGATACTTATATACAAGTATATGAAGCGTCATTGGTGCGTCCACCGTACCTCCATTACATCGTTCTCATTTCGTTATTGTTGTCACTATCGGTTCTTACACATAACAAATCTTACTGGGTTTCTGTGCACTAAATTTTATGATTATGTACGCGTCCATAATCAGACAATTCCTTGCACAGTTCACACAGTCTATTTTATAATGTGTAGGGTGAAACCAAATGAATGAACCTGTGATGAGTGTGACTAGACCGCCATAGAGTCCTTTGAATTAAATTAATAAATGATCTAAATAGACTATCAAGGAGTCTGCTCAGCTACATCACTAGATGTCGTTCTTTAACCAAATTGTGAATCAATCTTTTTTACTAGACCACTAAGAGGGTCTCTTATGGAACATGGAATGGTACTATATAACCCAAGGGTCTTAACTATTACATAGAAGCCCATTAAGGATTGAAGGTAGTACCTTTTGAATATCCTGCTACGAATCCCTCATATGAAGATATGAAAGATTCTGCGAGGATTTGGATAACGAATATCCAGAGTATTAAAAACACAAAAATGCATAAATGAAAACTCAAGATGAATAAACACATAGTCACATAACCACAAAATTGTTTAACTAGAAGTTTGTTCTACTAACAGAGTACATGTATTTAAAGTACAATAGGAATCCATCTCGTGGATTTCATTTGGCACTTTAAAGATTTTTAAGAATCTAACTATAAAGATAGAAAGATTCAAAAAGAAAATTCGATTTCGATTACTAGAACCCGAAATGTTCGAATTAAGGTACATAAAGAATCCAATTAAGGACTCTGATTTGAATGATGATCATCCACAAGGGTCTAAATATGAAGATAAAAAGATCCCATATGGATCTTAGAAGTTGAAGATGTTTTGAAACCTTGCACTGGACGTGCTTATGTCAAAACATGAAGTTGAAATGCTTTACAAAGTTGAGATGCCAGATATGCCAAGGCGACATATGAAGCTAAATTTGAAAGTTAAGTCGATGTACGAGGAAAATATTTTTGAAAACTGTGCATGGGGTTCTTTTAAGAAAAAATGTGTTTACCATTTTTGAAACCTTATATATAATACTTTTGAAATAAAGTAGGTGTATTAGATAGATATATTTACAAAAATGTTTTAAAATCATGAGAGATGAATTTTGAAATTATGTATAAGGTTTTTGAAAGACATGAATGATGCTTTTCGAAATCATGCACTTGATAAGGAAATGTATTGTGTTAATATTGTCTTCAGACTATATGAAATATTTTGAAATTAGAAAGGTTGGTTTTGATAACATGGCCAATGTTTTTGAAATAACATAGACAATGCATCTAGAAAAATTGTTTTCAAACTATATGAAATGTTTTGAGATCATGAAGATTGTTTTGAAATACTGGTACTGTGTATGTTGAAAAATCAAAACGTAATGGGTATGAGATTTGAAAATATCCTTAGTTATCCAACCAAGGATTCAAAGGTACTGATGTGCAAAAAGCATGATTACTCATAATTTCACTTTATTTTCTGTACTTCGTATCTTAGAATGAAACGAGTACTTAAAATTTTCGAAGGAATCATGAGTGATCATTTGAAAGAGAGAATCACAAGAGTAGTTTGTAAGGAACATAGTTCCTTGATGTAGGTATCATAGGAAAAGTTATACACACATGTAATTATACTTGTAAATCAGAATTGTGAACAACAAATTTTATTTATGAACGAGACATATTGTTTCACAATACACGAAAACAAAAGAAACAAAGGCATAAGACAACAACATCCTTTGTTCAGCTAAATGCTCATCCGTGGGTCGGATTTGCATTAGCAAGCTTTGGGCATCGGTTTCTATAGTGGGTCAGATCCCCACAATTGTAACAGGCACCAGGTGGGTAGTGTGGTCGTGCAGCTTGACCCTGTTGCTGAGCAAGAGGCTGAGCAACTTGTTGAGCCGGGTTCTGAACTGGGCGATTCGGATTAGCAAGGATGCGGCAGGTGTCAGCAAGATGACCGGATCTTCCGCAGTTGGTGCACTGACGACACTGGAGGTGTGGTTGATGATGGCCGTTACACCTGTTGCACAAAGGTGCATTGCCAAAATAAGGCTTCTTGGCTAGTGGTTGCGCTGGCTGATTTGGTGCAGCTTGGGCCTGTGCAGTAATGGCATAGTTTTGGGAAACCTTACGCTTCCTTGCCCTCTTCGATGAACTAGAATCCTTCCCATTCTTGTTTCGACCTTTCTTGCTATCCTCCTTGTCAGACGACTGTTTCTCGCCCTTGTCACCCTTCCTGTGTAATTTATTCTTCCAAATCTGCGACTCAGTCAATGTCGCTGATAACTCGATCGCCTGACGGAGTGTGGCAGGGTTACTACCAGTAAGGATGTCTTGTACCGAGTCAGGTAGGCCGTCGATGTACCTTTCGATAGCTATGTCAAGTGGGGTAACCATTGTCAGGCAAAGCAGACTCAACTCCTCAAACCTATCAGTATACGCCCTGTGCTCACCACTATCTTGCTTCAACTCATTAAATTCCTTCTCCAAAGCTCGCTGCTCATGACGAGGACAGAATTCCCTCATCATGAGAGCCCTAAGTTCAGCCCATGTCTGTGCTAGAGCAACTTCTGCACCACGATCCCTCATAATCCCGTTCCACCATGTGAGAGCCCTCTTCTGAAACACACTTGAAGAAAACTCGACCTTGCGATTGTCAGGACACTGCACGTGGCGGAAAGTATTCTCAATGCTCTCGAACCATTGAAGAAGCCCAGTCGCTCCTTCAGAACCACTAAACTTGAGTGGTTTAGCCTGGTTAAAATCCTTGTATTTGCATAGAACATTGTTGTTGTTGTTGGCTTGGTTCCATTGAGCAAAGAGGTTTGGGAATTGAGCAGCCATTTGCTGCGCAATGATTTCTGCCAATTCGGCAGTCTCTATCTGGCTTTCGCGTCGAGGAGGCATTCTGAAAGAGGAAACATGAAAGGAAACGAGAGAGGGAATTAGACGAAAAGAATGAGATGAAACAAATCTGATGAAAGCAAGGATAGTGGTCATTTGTTTGTTACTACAAAGCAACAAACGACACACAGTGACTGATCAAAGTAAATGGGTCAAAAATAATGTATCGCGAAGACATGCTCGCCTATAAGTGAACACTCATCCCAAGAATTCCCAGGTAAGCACAACTGGTCTCGCGTCTGATGAGATGTATACGAAGTGCTTGCCTAGACAGAAAACCCAGAATACAGGCATTCACCCTTCCAGTTTGCACGTGTTCACATTATTTAAAACCCAAAACCTTGACGAAGTTTTGAAAACTCAAAGGGGTTCAAAACCATATACTAAAGAGTTCAAAACCTTACAATAGAGGGTTCAAAACCTTACAATAGAGGGTTCAAAACCTAGTAATCAATCATCCTAGAACAGATGATTAGTTTTCAAAGCGGTTTTGAAATTTATGTTCTTGTTGTGGTTGTCACCTAAGGATAGGTGACAGTATTGTTTTATGACTAAACGCAAGTAAACTCGCGTTAGGGTCCTAAGAAGTGTCACACCCCGACCACGTAGAACATACCAAACGTGGCGGAAATTTCGGGGAGTGTTGTAACAGAATTAATTGTTTCAAATCCATGGAAATTGAAGTTTCGTTTTATTGATTACAAGTGTTACAATGTCTTAACAAACAAAGAAATACAACATAATTAGCTAGTCTTGCATCTTTTATTGTCACTAAAGCCCAAGACTGCCTATGTGTATCTTGATCATCTTATGCAACAGTTCCTGAAAAACACATGTGAAAATAGGTACGTCAGCATAAAAATGCCTGTGAGATACATAGGTTTTGTGAAAATAGGTTTCATGACTTATGTTTGAGAAAATGTTTAGTCATGAACCTTGTTATTTGCTTTGCTTTGTAAATCATTTGAAAATCGATAAGGTCAGATGATAAGTATAAATAAATGTAAGGTTAAATGAATAACCAAGTAAAATATGTTTGCATAAGATAAGATGTTTATACATCAATGTCTTGTGAAAAGTATGTTAATTGTATAAAATATTCTATGTCTCAAACTGAAATGATTCAAATAACGCTATGATATGTAATACCATACAAACACTTATATATAGGAAGTACCAGCGGCGTATCCACCATGCTTGTATCATATTACACACGCATCGTTACTTAATCACTTAATCAAACCAAATCAACCGATGTAAAAAGTCTATGTTTAAATCAATTGTCAAATGTATTGGGTAATATGTCAAAGTGTTCATGTCAAGATGTAAATCATATCAAAATGTCTATGTCAAATATCCATGTCAAATGTCTATGTCAAGATGTCATGTATGGCAAGTGAAATGTCTCAACTAAACCATATGCACAAAAACAAAGTATTGAAGTAAAACTTGGTTTTAAATCAAAGTTATGTTTTGTGGGAAATGCATGATCAAATGTCAATCATGTTAAAATGTCTATGCCGAAATGTCTATGTCAAATGTCTATGTCAAAATGTCATGTAAAACGATGTACTAAGTAATGCACACAATTGGGCACACCTAGCATGAAATGTCATAAAATCATGTACTATAATGTACTAACGAACATAGCAGTATATGATGTTAAAACAGGAAAGCATGAAAGTAACAAGTAGGCACATGTGTTCCACCCCAAAACAGTTTGGAAAACAGTAAAAGAGGGGTCTATGTACTCACCTGAGATTGCTCAGTAGTCCTTGAGTAACAACTAAACAATGCTAGAGATCGCGGATATCAAACGGCACCTAGTATAGGTAACTACATTAATAAACCGGACCTAAATCGGAAGACTGGGTAGCATGAGGGTTTGTAAACCAAATGAGTGTAGGAACTCATATGATATGGTTAATCAAAGCCTACATACTAAATGAAACTTAACCTAAGTGTCTACGACCCATTACGACCCGTTTAGGTAGCTTATGCTACTTTAACGCGTCGTTCGCGTGAAACGCGTTCGGACCGTCTAACTAGTCCTATGACAAGTGTTATATGCCTAAACATGTTACATAATCAGTTATGTGACAAAAGTTTAGGTTACATATGCTTAATTACCAATTATACATGAAAAGGGTATTCTGGTAATTTACCTAAGGCATATAAACTACTTATCATACAACTACTTAAACGAAGCGACCATAAGGTATAACCTCGGAAGGTTATTCCCTATATACTATGGTCACCTAATGTATTTGGTCGGATCCTAATGATCGACCAAACTGGGTCGGGTTCGAAGGTATAGGCGATTTATTAGATCGCTTACCCTACGACCCTAGACAACGTGGTAATCAGTAGGCATAGTCCCAAGGGACTATGACCATCGTGATTACAATCACGTTGCGAAGTTCAAACGAACTTCGCATTGACCATTACTGGTCAACGCTGAAAGTCAAACAAAGTTTGACTTTCTGACTCGAAAAGCAGTAAAATAAGGAAAAGAACGAAAGAATACTTACGAAGGGTCCCCGAATGCTAATCCCGATTCAAGAATCTCAGGTATGAAACAATGGTTTCAACTTAGAGGTTCTCAAATCAGAATTCTAGTGATTTTAGCAATGGGGGGTATGGGGTATTTATAGGAATACCCGAACCGTTAAGATCGTTTCATGGAAAACGTGCCTTAATCCCATCCGTACATGTGTTGAAATGTCATGGTGTTTAGGTGTTTAAATTCCATCCATACATGTGTTGAAATGTCATGGTGTTTAGGTGTTTAAATTCCATCCATACATGTGTTGCAAAGTCATGGTGTTTAGGTGTTTAAATTCCATCCTTATCCGCTGACTAAGCATTGTTAGAATGTGTGGTTGTGAATTAAACAACGGCTAATACATCGAATCTGGTCCCGAATGCGAAAAACGATCCAAATGACGTGACGAATGGATTTTTCTTATGGCGAACACTAAAATAAAATATTTTAGTGCTTACATAAATTTTTGGATGTCCGGATGTATTCAGAACGTAAGTTATGCGCGAAAATGCAAACTTGTGCACTTTTTGACACTTTTAGTCCCTGAATGACCCAAAAGTTTATTTTAGCACACCGAACCCCTCAAAGCCTATTTCTAAGCTATGTAAAGGATATTTATGGTATGTTTAACTTATGGTCATGTTCCGGAAGGTCTGCTACAGTTCAAATTGGCATACTTTCGCAGTTTGTCAACTTTAGTCCCTGTAAGCGATTTAACTTGATTTCACCACACCAAACCTTCCAAAACTTATATATAAGTTATGTAAAGGTTATTCAAGGTATGTTAAGCCTATTTCACTATTCCGGAGTGTTCGTTGCATTAAACTGGTTATATTTACGCATCAGTGCGTGTATAACCTTCCAGAAAGCGATTTAGAGCTTGAAATCCAAACAAGAGTTGATATGTGCAATCGATACACATATTTTTTACAAATCCCAAGTATGAAATACAATATTTCATTGGTTTGGCATTTGTTTGATGGTCGCAGTGACACGGGTGTCACAGTCTCCCCTACTTTAGGAAATTTCGTCCCGAAATTAATTCGTAGGAGTCTATTTGTGACTTTGTGTTAAATAACCATCAAAGATGAACAAGACATAATCCTGTAATTTCTCTTTAACGAACATTCTTCAGAAATGAAAAATGAACCGAGTTATTTTCAACCGGCATTCTTTAGAAACAAAAATGAACAGAATAGTCATTTTACATCTTCAGAAACAAAAATGAACAGAATAGTCATTTTACATCTTCAGAAACAAAAATGAACAGAATAGTCATTTTACATCTTCAGAAACAAAAATGAACGGAATAGTCATTTTACATCTTCAGAAACAAAAATGAACGAAATAGTCATTTTACATCTTTAGAAACAAAAATGAACGGAATAGTCATTTTACATCTTCAGAAACAAAAATGAACAGAATAGTCATTTTACATCTTCAGAAACAAAAATGAACGGAATAGTCATTTTACATCTTCAGAACAAAAATGAACAGAATAGTCATTTTACATCTTCAGAAACAAAAATGAACAGAATAGTCATTTTACATCTTCAGAAACAAAAATGAACAGAATAGTCATTTTACATCTTTAGAAATAAAAATGAACGGAATAATCTCTAGACACATGACAAAATTTGCTGTGGTTTCCGTGCACTGAATTTCATAATTATGTATGCATCCATAATTACGCAATTCCTTGCATAGTCCGCACAATTTGTCTGAAATGTGAAGGGGAGGAAAAATCAAACCTGATGATGAGTGTGACTAAACTACCATAGGGTCCTTTTAACTAGATCGACAAAGGATCCTTTTAAATTAGGCCACCAAGGAGTCCTTTCAGCTATATCATCACATGATATTCCTAACCAGATTTTTTTGGATCAATCTGTTTACCTAGACCTCTCAGGATCTAATTATGGAATGGTACAATATAATCCAAGGGTCTTTACTATTACGTACAAGCCCGTTGAGGATTTAATATAGCACCCAAAGATATGGAAGATTCTACGAGGATTTGGATGATAAGAATTTGGATCACACAAAAACATAAAAGGGAACACATAAGCACATAATCACATAATTGTTTAACTTGATCTTTACTTTGTTATCTTTGGACACGGATATTTAAAGCACACCAGGAATCCAATCCGTGGATTCCATGCGGCACTTAAATCATTAGAATCTAACTATGAAGATAGGAAGATCTAAATAAGAATTCGGCTTTGTCCTTATTGAATGGTAATGTACGTATTAAGGCATACGAATAATTCAATTAAGGGCTCCGATTTGAGTGATATTCATCCACAAGGATCTGATTATGAGGATAGAAAGATCCTTTATGGATTTTGAAATTTGTGTAACGAGAGGTGCTTCGACACCTTGCACTAGGCGTGCTTAAGTCGATACACAAAGTAGAAAGTTCATGAGGTTGAGGTGCTAGATATGCCAAGGCGACATATGAAGCAGAACTTGAAGGTTAGGTAGCAACAGGGTTTGCAACTGCTTTGCTTTGAACAGCAAAGCGACACATGTTAACCAAATGTCTCCATCGTCCACCGTGGGTACATTTGTAACATGGTATTTGATTTGGATGATGACGGTTACATTGATCTCTCCAAGGAGTGGTTCCCTTGCACGGCTTCATTCCTGAGCTGACTCCTGGTGATAGCTAAATCAACGGTCTTCTGGAGTACGACGCCTATTTGTTGGGCAATTGTAGCACCTGGTCCGGACACTCGAGTCTTGTGGCGATGAAGAGGCAAAATGAAGAAAATGGAAGACATAGAAGGAAACAAGCAAAAGATAACCAAAAGAGAATAATAACACATGAAGATTGTGACCATTTGTTTGTTACCAAAGGCAAACAAATGAGATGGTGACTATTCAAAGTAAATGGGTCAATATAATGTATCGCGAAGACATGCTCGCCTATAAGTGAACACTCATCCCAAGAATTCCCAGGTAACCACAACTGGTCTCGCGTCTGATGAGATGTATACGAAGTGCTTGCCTAGACAGAAAACCCAGAATACAGGCATTCACCCTTCCAGTTTGCACGTGTTCACATTATTTAAAACCCAAAACCTTGACGAGATTTTGAAAACTTAAAGGGTTCAAAACCTTATAATAGAGGGTTCAAAACCTAGTAATTAATCATCCTAGAACAGATGATTAGTTTTCAAAGCGGTTTTGAAAATTTATGTTCTTGTTGTGGTAGTCGCCTAAGGATAGGTGACGGTATTGTATTATGACTAAACGCAAGTAAACTCGCGTTAGGGTCCTAAGAAGGTTATAGACTAGGTCAAAGCATTACTAATAACCTAATTCCCTATAACCATTGGCTCTGATACCATCTTTTCTGTCACACCCCGACCACGTAGAACATACCAAACGTGGCGGAAATGCCGGGGAGTGTTGTAACAGAATTAATTGTTTCAAATCCATGGCAATTGAAGTTTCGTTTTATTGATTACAAGTGTTACAATGTCTTAACAAACAAAGAAATACAACATAATTAGCTAGTCTTGCATCTTTTATTGTCACTAAAGCCCAAGACTGCCTATGTGTATCTTGATCATCTTATGCAACAGTTCCTGAAAAACACATGTGAAAATAGGTATGTCAGCATAAAAATGCATGTGAGATACATAGGTTTTGTGAAAATAGGTTTCATGACTTATGTTTGAGAAAATGTTTAGTCATGAACCTTGTTATTTGTTTTGCTTTGTAAATCATTTGAAAATCGATAAGGTCAGATGATAAGTATAAATAAATGTAAGGTTAAATGAATAACCAAGTAAAATATGTTTGCATAAGATAAGATGTTTATACATCAATGTCTTGTGAAAAGTATGTTAATTGTATAAAATATTCTATGTCTCAAACTGAAATGATTCAAATAACGCTATGATATGTAATACCATACAAACACTTATATATAGGAAGTACCAGCGGCGTATCCACCATGCTTGTATCATATTACACACGCATCGTTACTTAATCACTTAATCAAACCAAATCAACCGATGTAAAAAGTCTATGTTTAAATCAATTGTCAAATGTATTGGGTAATATGTCAAAGTGTTCATGTCAAGATGTAAATCATATCAAAATGTCTATGTCAAATATCCATGTCAAATGTCTATGTCAAGATGTCATGTATGGCAAGTGAAATGTCTCAACTAAACCATATGCACAAAAACAAAGTATTGAAGTAAAACTTGGTTTTAAATCAAAGTTATGTTTTGTGGGAAATGCATGATCAAATGTCAATCATGTTAAAATGTCTATGCCGAAATGTCTATGTCAAATGTCTATGTCAAAATGTCATGTAAAACGATGTACTAAGTAATGCACACAATTGGGCACACCTAGCATGAAATGTCATAAAATCATGTACTATAATGTACTAACGAACATAGCAGTATATGATGTTAAAACAGGAAAGCATGAAAGTAACAAGTAGGCACATGTGTTCCACCCCAAAACAGTTTGGAAAACAGTAAAAGAGGGATCTATGTACTCACCTGAGATTGCTCAGTAGTCCTTGAGTAACAACTAACCAATGCTAGAGATCGCGGATATCAAACGGCACCTAGTATAGGTAACTACATTAATAAACCGGACCTAAATCGGAAGACTGGGTAGCATGAGGGTTTGTAAACCAAATGAGTGTAGGAACTCATATGATATGGTTAATCAAAGCCTACATACTAAATGAAACTTAACCTAAGTGTCTACGACCCATTACGACCCGTTTAGGTAGCTTATGCTACTTTAACGCGTCGTTCGCGTGAAACGCGTTCGGACCGTCTAACTAGTCCTATGACAAGTGTTATATGCCTAAACATGTTACATAATCAGTTATGTGACAAAAGTTTAGGTTACATATGCTTAATTACCAATTATACATGAAAAGGGTATTCTGGTAATTTACCTAAGGCATATAAACTACTTATCATACAACCACTTAAACGAAGCGACCATAAGGTATAACCTCGGAAGGTTATTCCCTATATACTATGGTCACCTAATGTATTTGGTCGGATCCTAATGATCGACCAAACTGGGTCGGGTTCGAAGGTATAGGCGATTTATTAGATCGCTTACCCTACGACCCTAGACAACGTGGTAATCAGTAGGCATAGTCCCAAGGGACTATGACCATCGTGATTACAATCACGTTGCGAAGTTCAAACGAACTTCGCATTGACCATTACTGGTCAACGCTGAAAGTCAAACAAAGTTTGACTTTCTGACTCGAAAAGCAGTAAAATAAGGAAAAGAACGAAAGAATACTTACTAAGGGTCCCCGAATGCTAATCCCGATTCAAGAATCTCAGGTATGAAACAATGGTTTCAACTTAGAGGTTCTCAAATCAGAATTCTAGTGATTTTAGCAATGGGGGGTATGGGGTATTTATAGGAATACCCGAACCGTTAAGATCGTTTCATGGAAAACGTGCCTTAATCCCATCCGTACATGTGTTGAAATGTCATGGTGTTTAGGTGTTTAAATTCCATCCATACATGTGTTGAAATGTCATGGTGTTTAGGTGTTTAAATTCCATCCATACATGTGTTGAAATGTCATGGTGTTTAGGTGTTTAAATTCCATCCATACATGTGTTGCAAAGTCATGGTGTTTAGGTGTTTAAATTCCATCCTTATCCGCTGACTAAGCATTGTTAGAATGTGTGGTTGTGAATTAAACAACGGCTAATACATCGAATCTGGTCCCGAATGCGAAAAACGATCCAAATGACGTGACGAATGGATTTTTCTTATGGCGAACACTAAAATAAAATATTTTAGTGCTTACATAAATTTTTGGATGTCCGGATGTATTCAGAACGTAAGTTATGCGCGAAAATGCAAACTTGTGCACTTTTTGACACTTTTAGTCCCTGAATGACCCAAAAGTTTATTTTAGCACACCGAACCCCTCAAAGCCTATTTCTAAGCTATGTAAAGGATATTTATGGTATGTTTAACTTATGGTCATGTTCCGGAAGGTCTGTTACAGTTCAAATTGGCATACTTTCGCAGTTTGTCAACTTTAGTCCCTGTAAGCGATTTAACTTGATTTCACCACACCAAACCTTCCAAAACTTATATATATGTTATGTAAAGGTTATTCAAGGTATGTTAAGCCTATTTCACTATTCCGGAGTGTTCGTTTCATTAAACTGGTTATATTTACGCATCAGTGCGTGTATAACCTTCCAGAAAGCGATTTAGAGCTTGAAATCCAAACAAGAGTTGATATGTGCAATCGATACACATATTTTTTACAAATCCCAAGTATGAAATACAATATTTCATTGGTTTGGCATTTGTTTGATGGTCGCAGTGACACGGGTGTCACAAGAAGGTTATAGACTAGGTCAAAGCATTACTAATAACCTAATTCCCTATAACCATTGGCTCTGATACCATCTTTTCTGTCACACCCCGACCACGTAGAACATAAAAATCGCGGCGGAAATGTCGGGGAGTGTTGTAATAGAATTAATTGTTTCAAATCCATGGCAATTGAAGTTTCGTTTTATTGATTAAAAGTGTTACAATGTCTTAACAAACAAAGAAATACAACATAATTAACTAGTCTTGCATCTTTTATTTTCACTAAAGCCCAAGTCTGCCTATGTGTATCTTGATCATCTTATGCAATAGCTCCTGAAAAACACATGTGAAAATAGGTACGTCAGCATAAAAATGCCTGTGAGATACATAGGTTTTGTGAAAATGAGATTCATGACTTATGTTTAAGAAAATGTTTAGTCATGAACCTTTTTAGTTTGTTTTGTTTTGTAAATCGTTTAAAATGCAATAAGATCAGGTGATATGTATAAATAAGAGAATATGGTATGGTTAAATGAATAACCATTTTAAAATGAGTTTGTAAAAGATAAGTTGTTTGTAAATTAATGTCTTGTGAAAAGTATGTTATTTGTATAAAATGTTATATGTATCAAACTGAAATGATTCAAATAACGCTACGATATGTAATACCATACAAACACTTATATATAGGAAGTACCAGCGGCGTATCCACCATGCTTGTATCATATTACACACGCATCGTTACTTAATCACTTAATCAAACCAAACCAACAATGTAATAAGTCTATGTTTAAACCAATAGTCAAAAGTCCTTGTATAAACCATGTCAAATGTTTATAGTCCAAAAGTAGTCAAGTAATGCATAACCAAAATGATATGTATGGTAAGTAAAATTTAGACTACTTAAACCATAAGTAAAAATGTACAAAACAAAGTATTGAAGTAAAACTTGGTTTAAATCAAAGTTATGTTTTGTAAATCATTTGAAAATCGATAAGATCAGATGATAAGTATAAATAAATGTAAGGTTAAATGAATAACCAAGTAAAAATATGTTTGCATAAGATAAGATGTTTATAAATCAATGTCTTGTGAAAAGTATGTTATTTGTATAAAATGTTCTATGTCTCAAACTGAAATGATTCAAATAACGCTATGATATGTAATACCATACAAACACTTATATATAGGAAGTACCAGCGGCGTATCCACCATGCTTGTATCATATTACACACGCATCGTTACTTAATCACTTAATCAAACCAAACCAACCAATGTAAGAAGTCTATGTTTAAACCAATAGTCAAAAGTCCTTGTATAAACCATGTCAAATGTTTATAGTCCAAAAGTAGTCAAGTAATGTATAACCAAAATGATATGTATGGTAAGTAAAATTTAGACTACTTAAACCATAAGTAAAAATGTACAAAACAAAGTATTGAAGTAAAACTTGGTTTAAATCAAAGTTATGTTTTGTAAGATATATGCATGCTATACTGAATATGAACATTTATGCGGTATTGTGAAAATTCATACATCCAAGCCTTGAGACAGACGGATAACTATGTAAAAGTGAGTTATCAAGAGAATATGTATTCGGATTCGGTCATTCCTTTCATCCCCTTTCCCTGGGATGTCCGGAACGGGATTTGTCAAGTCCTATGGTACCACTACCTACTAACGAACGGCATGATCGGTGTTAATGAATGTATAGTATAGTTTAAACAAACCAAATGTCATACCAAAATGTAAGCATGTTTTATGAAGATAATGTACCTAGTATGCTAGAGTAAACATACAGGGTAGAGCTGTAAAACAATGTGTCCATATGTTACTGGAACATATGCAACAGAGATGCAGTGTAAAACAATGTACTAAGTATGCAAAGTCATCATACAAAGTAGAAAAGTCATGTAAAACAATGTACTAAGTATGCAAAGTCATCATACAAAGCATAGAACACCATGAAATATTGTACTATAAATGTACTAATGAACATAGCAAGTATATGATGTGAAAACAGGAAAGCACGAAAGTAACAAGTAGGCACATGTGTTTCACCCCAAAACAGTTTGGAAAACAGTAAAAGAGGGGTCTATGTACTCACTTGAGATTGCTCAGAAGTCCTAGGATAACCACCAAGCAAAGCTAGAGATCACGGAATCAAACGGCACCTACTATAGGTAACTACATTAATAAACCGGACCTAAATCGGAAGATCGGGTAGCATTAGGGTTTGTAAACCAAACGAGTGTAGAGACTCGTGTCATTTGGTTTAACAAAGCCTACATACCAAATGAAACTTAACCTAAGTGTTTACGACCCATTACGACCCGTTTAGGTAGCTTATGCTACTTTAACGCGTCGTTCGCGTGAAACGCGTTCTGACCGCCTAACTAGCCCTATGACAAGTGTTATATGCCTAAACATATTACATAATCAGTTATGTGACAAAGGTTTAGGTTACATATGCTTAATTACCAATTATACATGAAAAGGGTATTCTGGTAATTTAACTAAGGCATATAAACTACCTATCATACAACTACTTAAACGATGTGACCATAGGGTATAACCTCGGAAGGTTATGCCCTACCTACCATGGTCACCTAATGTGTTTGGTCGGATCCTAATGATCGACCAAACTGGGTCGGGTTCGAGGTATAAGCGATTCATCAGATCGCTTACCCTACGACCCTAGACAACGTGGTAATCAGTGGGCATAGTCCCAAGGGACTATGACCAACGTGATTATACTCACGTTGCGAAGTTCAAAAGAACTTCGCATTGACCATTACTGGTCAACGCTGAAAGTCAAACAAAGTTTGACTTTCTGACTCGAAAAGCAGTAAAATAAGGAAAAGAACGAAAGAATACTTACGAAGGGTCCCCGAATGCTAATCCCGATTCAAGAATCTCAGGTATGAAACAATGGTTTCAACTTAGAGGTTCTCAAATCAGAATTCTAGTGATTTTAGCAATGGGGGGTATGGGGTATTTATAGGAATACCCGAACCGTTAAGATCGTTTCATGGAAAACGTGCCTTAATCCCATCCGTACATGTGTTGCAAAGTTATGGTGCTTAGGTGCTTAAATTCCATCCATACATGTGTTGCAAAGTTATGGTGCCTAAATTCCATCCTTATCCGCTGACTAAGCATGTTAGAATGTGTGGTTGTGAATTAAACAACGGCTAATACATCGAATCTGGTCCCGAATGCGAAAAACGATCCAAATGACGTGACGAATGGATTTTTCTTATGGCGAACACTAAAATAAAATATTTTAGTGCTTACATAAATTTTTGGATGTCCGGATGTATTCAGAACGTAAGTTATGCGCGAAAATGCAAACTTGTGCACTTTTTGACACTTTTAGTCCCTGAATGACCCAAAAGTTTATTTTAGCACACCGAACCCCTCAAAGCCTATTTCTAAGCTATGTTAAGGATATTTATGGTATGTTTAACTTATGGTCATGTTCCAGAAGGTCCGTTACAGTTCAAATTGGCATACTTTCGCAGTTTGTCAACTTTAGTCCCTGTGAGCGAATTAACTTGATTTCGGCATACCAAACCTTCCAAAACTTATTTCTAAGTTATGTAAAGGCTATTTAAGGTATGTTAAGCCTATTTCACTATTCCGGAGTGTTCGTTGTATTAAACTGGTTAAATTTACGCATCGGTGCGCGTATAACCTTCCAGAAAGCGATTTAGAGTTTGAAATTGAACGAGAAATGATATGTGCAAATGATACACATATCTTTACAAATCCCAAGTATGAATTTTAATATTTCATTGATTTGGTATTTGTTTGATGGCCGTGAAGGCACAGGTGTTACAATTGTCCCATTTAAACAAACCAAATGTCATACCAAATGTAAGCATGTGATGAATAACAAATGTACTAAGTATGCACACAATGGACATACATAGCATAAAATGTTGTGACACCTGGGTCACTGCGACCATCAAACAAATACTAAACCAATGAAATATTGTATTTCATACTTGGGATTTGTAAAAATATGTGTATCATTTGCACATATCAATTTTTGTTCAAATTCAAACTCTAAATCGCTTTCTGGAACGTTATATGCGCACCAACGCGTAAATATAACCAGTTTAACGCAACAAACACTCCGGAATAGTGACATTATCTTAACATACCTTAAATAACCCTTACATAACTTAGAAATAAGTTTTGAAGGCTTTGGTATGGCAAAAACAAGTTAATTCGTCTACAGGGACTAAATTTGACAAACTGCGAAAGTATGCCAATCTGAACTGTAACAGACATTCTGGAACATGGCCATAAGTTAAACATACCATAAATATCCTTTACATAGCTTAGAAATAGGCTTTGAGGGGTTCGGTGTGCTAAAATAAACTTTAGGGTCATTCAGGGACTAAAAGCGTCAAAAAGTGCACAAGTTTGCACTTTCGCGCATATCTTACGTTCTGAATACATCCGGACATCAAAAAAATTTATGTAAGCACTAAAATATTTTATTTTAGTGTTTGGCATAAGAAAAATCCATTCGTCGCGTCATTTGGACCGTTTTTACGTTCGTTACGACTTCCGTCGTAATTAACCGAACAACGCAACCGTACGGCCAAACGAACCGACATCTGAGATATTTTTGGGCACATATTAAGTTCCCTATACTTTAACTTCATTTTAGAGCTTTGAAATGGGGTTAACGGGCCTTAAACGTGTCGAAAATAGCTTAAACGGGCTGCAGGGACCAAAACTGTAATTCTGCCAAAATTGGTCCTTGCGCACCGCAACAAATATTTGTTACAGTGCACAAGGGGTCTGCAGACCAGATTCAATGTTTAACAACCTGTTTGCAGCTGTTTTGCACCCCCAATCCCAATTCCAAGTGTCAATTCCTTATGGTGGGTGGCAAATTTACCTACCATAACATTCCAACAAGTGTACGCATGAGATTCGAGCACGGTTTCCATGAAACGATCTTAACGGTTACCCGAATACTATAAATACCCAACCCCACCCATTGCTAAACTCACTAGAATCTTGATTTGAGAAACTCTAAGTTGAAACCATTGTTTCATACCTGAGATTCTTGGATCGAGATTAGCATTCGGGGACACTTTGTAAGTATTCTTTCTTTCTTTTATTGCTTTTCGAGTCTTTTCGAGTCTGAAAGTCAAACTTTGTTTGACTTTCTGCGTTGACCAGTTTATGGTCAATGCGAAGTTCGTTTGAACTTCACAACGTGAGTGTAATCACGTTGGTTATAGTCCCTTGGGACTATGCCTACTGATTACCACGTTGTCTAGGGTCGTAGGGTAAGCGATCTAATAAATCGCTTATACCTTCGAATCCGACCCATTTGGTCGATCATTAGGATCCGACGAAACACATTAGGTGACCATAGTAGGTAGGGAATAACCT
>JARYGA010019931.1:0-21393 GCA_030545235.1 Helianthus tuberosus
CGTTATCGTGCACGCTTCTATTTCTGACCCCGTCATCTTCATGTTAAAGGACTCCACTTCCAACTCGTGGATGGCATCATAACTACTGTATTCACGTTTGATCAGTTCCTTAAAATCATTCCATGGGGTGGCATTAGCAGCCGCCAGCCCCAGCATCTGAACTTGCGCGTTCTACCAAGTTAACGCAGTGCCTTCGAGAATATCAGTGGCATATTTCACCTTACTCCTCGGGTCATTCTCACACTCGATGACCGATTCGAGTTCCTCGAACTAATGGAGGAGTCCAACAGCTCCTTCAGTGTCGCTGAAAGTAGTAGGACGACAGTCCATAAAAGTCTTGTATGTGCATACAGGTGGCTGAGCGTGTTGACTTGTCGTGTGCGTAAGAGTAGTCAAAATTAAGCACAAGTGTTGAGTTACGAGAGTAGGATCTAAAGATCCTAGAGTAAGTGGTGATGGCAGGTTACACCTCCTGCCTGGGCAGCTGCGAGTGCTGCAGTAACTTGTTCAGTGATCGAAGCCGCCAACTGGGCTTGAGTTAAGTTAACGCGTCCACTCATGATCTTGACATCAAGGAGAACATGTGGGTGAAAGGTTCGCGAATAGTGCGAAGAGAGTGAGCACACAAGTATTCTCAAGCAATAACATATAGTAGGTTCTGAAATCTGAGCATACCACGAGCAAAGTTCTATGTAATTCTAGCAAGTAGGTAAAGTAACATGAATAGTAGTACCTATGATGTTGAGTCTTGCACGTGGAGCGAAGCGTCGTTGTGGATCGTTGAGAGCACTGTTCTGGTTATAGTCTGGTTTTAACAAAATCGTTTTCCCCTTATTAAAACCGAGTTCTCTATAACCAATGGCTCTGATACCAATCTGTCACACCCCCAAAATCCACACGCGGAGTATCACCGCTTGGAGGCGTGACTGACCAGGATCAAGCCACCAATCATATCAAACGTAATAAGAATTTAATGTAATTTAGACCAAACGATATGAAAGGTGTCCCAACAAAACATGTTAAGTGTATAGCGGAAGCATAAAATGTAAACCCAACGTAAGTAATAAGTTCAATGTTTGATGTTTCAATATAAGATCCACAATCCGTGCTCACAACGACCTGCTCCTCCCTGTGCAAGCTCCAATGTACCTAAGATCCTGCAAGGCATGCAGCAGAGAGTCAACAACTAGTTGAGCGAGTTCACAGAAAGTAAATGCGTAATAGTAAGTTCGTATGTAACATGTGGCTCTACTGGGCCGATAGTACGTTCTATTGGTGGGGGCTTCCCATGTTGTATATCCACTAGACTATTCGTAACCATAAGTATCCTTCCCAATCCGAGGATAGTAGTAAGTAAAATTTTACGTAAGTTTTACGTAAGTGCCCTTCCCAACCGAGGACAGTACGTAGCGAGTACGTAGGTTTAGCGCTGGCGTCCTTCCCAATCCGAGGACGGTAGTACGTAGGTTTTACGTAGGTTTAGTGCTGGTGTCCTTCCCAATCCGAGGACAGTAGTACGTAGGTTTTACGTAGGTTTAGTGCTGGTGTCCTTCCCAATCCGAGGACAGTAGTACGTAGGATTTACGTAGGTTTAAACACTAGTGTCCTTCCCAAACCGAGGACAGTACGTAGGCTTTACGTAGAGTTTGGCACAGGCATCCTTCCCAATCCGAGGACCGTGGTAAGTAGTCTAGTGGTGATGTAAGTACAAGTAATCATTCAATCCCATTCCCAACCCACCGGGGAATCCCATGCCTTGGTAAGAGTGTGAACTCACCTTGGTTTGCTCGGTATGCTAAGTATGTGCTCGCAAATAGTCAGTCAAGTCCTATAGTAGGTACGTACGCGAAATCAGTTTATGTACACGAAGTTCATGTTTAAGCATAATCATGTGGAATATCGAATCAAGATCGTCAAATAGCATATAGCACATAATCAAAT
Organism: Helianthus tuberosus; assembly: GCA_030545235.1. NCBI lineage: Eukaryota > Viridiplantae > Streptophyta > Magnoliopsida > Asterales > Asteraceae > Helianthus > Helianthus tuberosus. The sequence continues at coordinate 1,942 of JARYGA010019931.1, forward strand.
GTGTACAAATCATGCATTTCAGTTAACAGTAGTTAGTTAGTTCAGTTAACTCTTAACAGAGTTAACCAAATTATTGTGCAGAACCCCCACTCGACGAAACACCCTGTTTCGTCGCAACCTCCCTCCGACGAAACGCATATGTTTCGTCGTGATTCTGTTTCGTCATGACAGTTACGTATCAAGAAACCCTAATCGACTTCACAGCAAATCATCATTAAAAATCAATAGTGGCCGACCAGAGCATGTTGTTGTCATGTTGCCATTTGACCAATATGTGTGATGGCTGCAAGATTCATGTGAATGGACCGATCGTTTTCATTATCTTATATTACTTGATTTATGCAATATAGTGTATAAAGAAACATGTGCACAAACAGTCATGATATTGAAATTATTAACTCATATACCAACATCATCATCAATCGGCAGTTCACAATTCCCAACCCTTGATCCACCGATTTGTCCCATCATCTCAATTATTATTTTTATGTATCACCAACATGCCAGTCACAATAATCCGTAATAGTTTATGTATGAACGATCTAAGTCGTCGATATATATATATATATGTATATAACCATCAAATCATGCAATCGAATTTATCGAAACGTATTAACACATTTTTCATTGCACTAATCAGAGATTGACACCACAAATCATATGTCAACACAGAATGTAAATAGATTAACCGAATAAACGTATAATACCGATTAGATCAAGCGAAGGGATCTCCGAAGTAGATGATCGAGTGAGGCACCTTCTTGTTGCCGTAGAGTAGTAGGAGATGGTGTCTAGGGTTTTCTGATTGCTAAAAGTGTGTGACGGGTGAAACAGAATGTTCGATATAAATGGCCATGTAACATACCGTATTGGGCCTTAACTGGGCTTCGGTGAAACTGGGCTTGGCGAAACAGCTTGTTTCGTCAAGTCGTATATGGCGAAACACATTCTGTTTCGTCGAGATTGGTTATGGCGAAACACACTTGTGTTTCGTCGGGTTCTTTCATATGTTCAGCAGTTTATGTTTCTCGACAGGTTCCATGTTATACAATCAAACACATAATCATGTAAACACAATACGTTTTATTATAACACAAAGTGTACAGTTACGAGTCAGACAAGTCAAACAACTAAACAGTCAAAGTCAACGTGCATTAAATGCGAAAGTGAAAGTCGGAAACTCGGGTTGTCACACAAAATACGCATTAACACGTATTTTGACCGAAACTTTGACTCGTCACTTCGACTAATCAACGTGGTAATCAGTAGGTATAGTCACAAGGGACTATTACCATCGTGATAACGCTCACGTTGCAAAGTTCAACTGAACTTTGTGTTGACCATAAACTGGTCAAAGCAGAAAGTCAAACACTGTTTGACTTTCGTGCTTGAAATACAAGAACAAACATGAAAGAAGCTTACAAAAGGTCCAAGCAAGGAAGAATTGATCCAAAATACTCAGGTGTGAAGCCTAGACTTCAACTTAGAGCAGATTTTGAATCAAATGTGAGGAATGAATGAGAAACCCACTTCTATTTATAGTAGGTTTGGATCAAGGAGATCATTCCATGTGTTAGGAGGTTTAATCTTGACCCTACACTTGTGGAACATGGTTTCTAATACAATGGGAGCTTTAAAACCAGTCCATAGTATTGAAAAACTAGTAAAAAAGACCCTGAAGTTCAAGAAAGTTGCTGAAACAAGGTTTCTGCCCAGATAGAGCCATCACGTCGCGAGACAGCAAGAGCCCTTAGGCGTCGCGCAGCGCTACGGCTAGGCTGCTAGTTTCAGAATTTTACAAAACAGGTCCCTGCACACTATTTAGTGCATTTTTGAAGCGTTTAAGCCCCGTTAACTCATTTTCAAGGCTCAACAAAAATGTCAAAGTATAGGGGACATGAAATATGCTTGAAAACATATCGGATGTCGGTTCGTTTGCTCGTACGGTCACGTTATTCGGTTAATTATGACGAAACACGAACGGACGTGAAAAACGATCCAAATTACGCGACGAATGGTATTTTTGCATTCCAATCACTAAAATAAAATATTTTAATGATTACAAATATTTTTGGTTGTTCGGATATGTTCAGAACGTAAGATATGCTGGTAAATGCAAACTTATGCACTTTTTGACGCTTTTAGTCCCTATTTATCAAATTAGCGTATTTTCGCATAACGAACCCCTCAAAGCCTATTTCTAAGCTATGTAAAGGATGTTTAGGGTATGTTTATCTTATGATCAAATTCCAAAATGTTCATTACTATACAAATCGGCATAGTTTCGTAGTTTCACGTAAATAGTCCCTGCGATCGAATAAACTTGTTTTCGACACACCAAACCCTCCAAAACTTATTTCTAAGTTATGTAAAGGTTATTTAAGGTATGTTAAGCTTATGTCACTGTTCTGGAGTGTTTGTCGCATTAAAATGATTACGTTTACGCATCGGTTCGCGTATTACTTTCCAGAAAGCGATTTAAAGCCCGAAATTGAACAAGAATTGATATGTGCAAATGATACACGTATTTATACAAATCCCAAGTATGAAACACAAGATTTCATTAGTTTTGTATTTGTATGATGTTCGTAGAGACACAGATGTCAAAACCGTGTCCATGTCAGTCTACTTTTGATCCTCCACATTCATCACCGTCTCTGTTTGCATATCCACGTGCTCCTCTTACTCCTTTTCCAGGTTTCGATGCTTGTTTCCTTACTGTCGAGCAGCTAATCAGTTGCTCAATTTGCCGTGTCTATGAGCTCGAGGAGGAGTTTGCGCATGTTCGCAGCTTGCTTTTCTTTCCTCCTCCTCCACCTCCACTATCAGCATAGTTGGTTTTTGGTTTTAAGCAGGAGCGCATCTCACAGGCCATCACACACCACGAGGCCCTTTCCTCCGAACACAGCGGGGGTACCTCAGGGAATAACCCACCTAACGGTAATGTTTAAGTCACCTAAGACACATTACAATACGTTTGGGCATTTCCAAGTGTGCTTTGCTAATGCTTTCTGTGAATGTTGTTGCTTGTGTACAGGCTGTACCTATAAGCAGTTTTTGGACTGCAAGCCCCTGAACTTCGACGGCACTGGGGTGCCGTAGCCTTTGTGCGCTGGGTTGAGAAGACATATTCTGTGTTGCGGATGAGTAAATGTGCTCTAGAGCATCAGGTCACATACATTTCTGGACTATTTCTAGATGGGGCTCTATCATGATGGAACCTTCAGGTTCAAACTTTGGGTGAGGCTGCGACGTATGCGTTTTCATGGGATGAATTGAAAGAACTGATGCGAAAGAAGTATTGTTCCCGAGCCGAAATCCAGAAGTTGGAAACTGAATTCTGGAATCTGAAAATGGATGCTGAGTATGTGTAGAGGTTTCATGATTTGTCTCGTGTTGTCCCTTACTTGGTAGAACCAGAATTTAAGAGGATCAAACATTTCATCTGGGGATTGGCACCACAGATTCTGAGCATGGTGACTGCTTCCAAGCCACCAACAATTACTGAGGCAATTGACTTGAGTGTGGCACTAACTGAAGAAGCGGTTAGGTTAGGAAAGTTCTCGATTTCTGAAACAAAGAAGAAGGAGACTTATGTAGAGTCGTCGGGGGAAAACAAAAGGAAGTTTTCAAATTTCAAGAAGGGTACTCGGACGAACAACAACACCAATGCCAGCAAGCGTAGGGACGCTAATCCGCCAGTTGAGGCACAAGCTGGCGTTGTAAATGTTGAGAATAGGGGAAAGGGGTACATGGGTACCGTACCAAAGTGAGACATTTGTCAATTTCATCATGCTGGTCGATGCAGAGTTGGGAAATGTGAAACTTGTGGAAAAGTTGGTCATTCTAAGGAGACATGTTGGTATGGAACCGGTCGCGGAAATGGAGGACAAGGCGGTAACGGTAATGGCAACCGTGGTGGAAATGGTTATGGGAACAGAAATCAAGGAGGAAACAACAATCAGGGAGGTAATGGAAATAGGAATGGGAATGGGAATCAGGCGGGAAATGGAAACCGCAGGGGAAATAATAACAACACCAAGGCGGTAATGAGAATGGACGCGGCCAAGTTTGTTATGGTTGTCACACCCCGACCACGTAGAACATACAAAACGTGGCGGAAATGTCGGGGAGTGTTGTAACAGAATTAATTGTTTCAAATCCATGGCAATTGAAGTTTCGTTTTATTGATTAAAAGTGTTACAATGTCTTAACAAACAAAGAAATACAACATAAATAACTAGTCTTGCATCTTTTATTGTCACTAAAGCCCAAGTCTGCCTATGTGTATCTTGATCATCTTATGCAACAGCTCCTGAAAAACACATGTGAAAATAGGTACGTCAGCATAAAAATGCCTGTGAGATACATAGGTTTTGTGAAAATCGGATTCATGACTTATGTTTGAGAAAATGTTTAGTCATGAACCTTGTTATTTGCTTTGTCTTGTAAATCATTTGAAAAACGATATGATCAGATGATATGTATAAATAAGAGAATAATGTATGGTTAAATGAATAACCATGTAAAATGAGTTTGTATAAGATAAGTTGTTTGTAAAACAATGTCTTATGAAAAGTATGTTATTTGTATAAAATGTTATATGTATCAAACTGAAATGATTCAAATAACGCTACGATATGTAATACCATACAAACACTTATATATAAGAAGTACCAGCGGCGTATCCACCATGCTTGTATCATATTACACACGCCTCATTACTTAATCACTTACTCAAACCAAACCATCAGGATGTAATGTTTAACAATTGTAGAAATGTTCATGTATAGTCAAATACGGTTCACACGGTTCACAGATACAAACGGTTCACAGATATCAACGGATCACATAGTCAAATGATTTCAACGGTTCACATAGTCAAATGATTTCAACGGTTCAATATGTAGTATAATGTGTTCATATGCTGGATGAGCATATGCAACAGAAAGGCAATGTAAAACAATGTACTAAGTAATGCACACAATGGACACACCTAGCATGAAATGTAATGTAAAACAATGTACTAAGTAATGCACACAATGGGCACACCTAGCATAAGATGTAATGAAATCATGTACTATAATGTACTAACGAACATAGCATGTATATGATGTGAAAACAGGAAAGCATGAAAGTAATAAGTAGGCACATGTGTTCCACCCCAAAACAGTTTGGAAAACAGTAAAAGAGGGGTCTATGTACTCACTTGAGATTGCTTAGTAGTCCTTGGGTAACAACCAAACAATGCTAGAGATCGCGGATATCAAACGGCACCTAATATAGGTAACTATGTTAATAAACCGGACCTATATCGGAAGATCGGGTAGCATGAGGGTTCGTAAACCAAACGAGTGTGGAGACTCGTGTAATATGGTTTAACAAAGCCTACATACTAAATGAAACCTAACATAAATGATTACGACCCATTACAACCCGTTTAGGTAGCTTATGCTACTTTAACGCGTCGTTCGCGTGAAACGCGTTCGGACCGCCTAACTAGCCCTATGACAAGTGTTATATGCCTAAACATGTTACATAATCAGTTATGTGACAAAAGTTTAGGTTACATATGCTTAATTACCAATTATACATGAAAAGGGTATTCTGGTAATTTACCTAAGGCATATAAACTACCTATCATACAACTACTTAAACGATGTGACCATAGGGTATAACCTCGGAAGGTTATTCCCTACCTACTATGGTCACCTAATGTATTTGGTCGGATCCTAATGATCGACCAAACTGGGTCGGGTTCGAAGGTATAAGCGATTTATTAGATCGCTTACCCTACGACCCTAGACAACGTGGTAATCAGTAGGCATAGTCCCAAGGGACTATGACCATCGTGATTACAATCACGTTGCGAAGTTCAAACGAACTTCGCATTGACCATAAGCTGGTCAACGCTGAAAGTCAAACAAAGTTTGACTTTCTGACTCGAAAAGCAATAAAATAAGGAAAAGAACGAAAGAATACTTACGAAGGGTCCCCGAATGCTAATCCCGATTCAAGAATCTCAGGTATGAAACAATGGTTTCAACTTAGAGCTCCTCAAATCAGAATTCTAGTGGTTTTAGAGTAATGGGGGGTGGGGTATTTATAGTTTTCGGGTAACCGTTAAGATCGTTTGTCGAATATCGTGCCTTAATCGTAACCGTACAAGTGTCGGAAAGTTATGGTGCCTAAATGTCATCCTTATCAGCTGAATATGCAAGTGGGAAAGGTGTGGTTGTGGTTAAAACAGCTGGAACACGCTGACTGTTCGTTCTGATCTGATCAGACATGCGGACGCGGCCCGCTTCAGGATCAGGGAAAACTCAGGCGGGCCGCCTGAGGCTTCTGATCAGCAAACATGTTTCAGAAATGACAGTTTCAGTCCCTGCACGTGTTTAAGCCCATTTCCGGCACTTCCAAGGCCCGTAAAGCCAACTTTAAGGCCCTAAAATGATGCCTAAACATTGTGGACATGAAACATGCTCAAAAATATGTCGGATGATGGTTCGTTTGGCCGTACGAAGGCGATGTTCGCTTAATTACGACGGAATGCGCACAAGCGCGAAAAACGATCCAAATGACGAAACGAATGGATTTCTCTTATGCCAAACACTAAAATAAAATATTATAGTGCTTACATAAATTTTTGGATGTCCGGATGTATTCAGAACGTAAGTTATGCGCGAAAATGCAAACTTGTGCACTTTTGACACTTTTAGTCCCTGAATGACCCAAAAGTTTATTTTAGCATACCGAACCCCTCAAAGCCTATTTCTAAGCTATGCAAAGGATATTTATGGCATGTTTAACTTATGGTCATGTTCCGGAAGGTCTGTTACAGTTCAAATTGGCATACTTTCGCAGTTTGTCAACTTTAGTCCCTGTAAGCGATTTAACTAGATTTTGCTATACCAAAGCCTTCAAAACTTATTTCTAAGTTATGTAAAGGTTAATTAAGGTATGTTAAGCCAATGTCACTATTCCGGAGTGTTCGTTGCATTAAACTGGCTATATTTACGCATCAGTGCGCGTATAACCTTCCAGAAAGCGATATAGAGTTTGAAATCGAACAAGAATTGATATGTGTAAACGATACACATATTTTTACAAATCCCAGGTATGAAATACAATATTTCATTGGTTGGGAATTTGTTTGATGGTCTCAGTGACACAGGTGTCACAATGGTTGCGGTGAAATATGGCACTTTAAGCGGGATTGCCAAAAGAATAACCAAGCTCGTGGAAGAGTGTTCAACATTGGAGCTAGGGAAGCTCGCCAGGATCCGAACGTAGTTACTGGTCTGTTCCCTATTAATCAACATTTTGCATCTGTGCTATTTGATACCGGTGCCGATTATAGCTTCGTATCTCTAGAATTTAAAAATATACTTGGCTTAGTAGCAAGTAAGTTAGATATCCCGTACTCGATAGAACTAGCTAATGGGAAGCTATTCGAAGCCAATGAAGTGATTAGAGGCTGTGTTATAGAGCTTGGAGAGCATGAGTTTGAGATAGATCTTATGCCCGTTGAATTAGGAAGCTTCGACGTCATAGTTGGGATGGATTGGTTGTCAAGTAATCGTGCAGAGATTGTATGCCATGAGAAGATTATTCGTATCCTGATGGCGAGTGAAGAGACGATTGTGATACATGGGGAGAAGTATGATACGCCTCTGCGGATTATTAGTTGTTTAAAGGCATGGAAGTTCCTATGTAAAGGGTGTGTTGCCTTCATAGCTCATGTCATTGATAAAGAGGCCAAAGAACCGAAGCTCGAAGATATCCATGTGGTAAGGGAATATCTTGAAGTCTTCCCCGAAGACTTGCCAGGATTACCTCCTCAACGACAAGTCGAATTCCACATTGACCTGGTTCCAGGCGCCGTGCCTGTAGCCAAGGCACCTTATCGACTTGCGCCTTCAGAGATGCAAGAGTTGTCAACACAGCTTCAGGAGCTGCTAGACAAGGGATTCATAAGGCCAAGCTTCTCGCCTTGGGGAGCTCCAGTACTGTTCGTCAAGAAGAAAGACTGTAGTTTTCGAATGTGTATCGACTACCGGGAGCTGAACAAGCTAACCATCAAGAATCGATATCCCTTGCCGAGGATTGATGATTTATTCGACCAACTTCAGGGATCAAGTTACTATTCCAAGATTGATCTTCGATCAGGTTATCACCAGCTGCGGATTCAGGAAGAGAGTACACCGAAGACTGCCTTTAGAACTCGTTATGGACATTACGAGTTTCTAGTGATGTCGTTTGGGTTGACAAATGCGCCGGCAGTATTTATGGATTTGATGAATCGGGTTTGCAAGCCATATCTCGATAAATTCGTAATCGTATTTATCGATGATATTTTGATCTATTCGCGGACAGAGGAAGACCATGAGCAACACCTCAGAGCCATCTTAGAGCTGCTAAAGAATGAAAAGCTCTACGCTAAGTTCTCGAAGTGTGAGTTTTGGATATGCGAAGTGTAGTTCCTTGGTCACGTGGTAAATGAAAATGGTATTCATGTGGATCCCACAAAGATCGAGGTGATTCAGTACTGGGAAACTTCGAAGACGCCGACCGAGATCCGACAGTTTTTGGGTTTAGCAGGATATTATCGCATATTCGTAGAGGATTTCTCCAAGATAGCTCAACCGCTGACCTCCCTTACTCAAAAGGATAAGAAGTATGAATGGGGAGATAAGCAAGAAGAAGCCTTTCAGCTGCTCAAGAATAAGCTATGTGATGCACCTACATTATCCCTACCCGAAGGCACCGACGACTTCATGGTCTATTGTGACGCCTCGCGTCAGGGTTTGGGTTGTGTGCTAACGTAACGCCAAAAGGTTATCGCTTATGCTTCGCGCCAATTAAAGGTCCATGAAAAGAACTATACCACGCATGATTTGGAATTATGCGCAGTGGTATTCGCATTGAAGATCTTGCGACATTATCTATATGGTACTCGATGTACTATTTTTATGGATCACAAGAGCCTTCAGCACATATTCGATCAAAAAGAGCTTAATATGAGACAGCGACGATGGGTTGAGTTGTTAAATGATTATGACTACGAAATCAAGTATCATCCCGGAAAGGCGAATGTGGTGGCAGACGCCTTAAGCCGAAAGGAAAGGATCAAACCCATAAGGGTTAGGGCGTTAGAGATGATTATTCAAACAGACCTCCCACTGCGTATTCGTGCTACACAGAAAGAAGCTCTTAAGAAAGAGAACATTAAGGTTGAATATCTTCGAGGAATGGAGAAGAAGTTGGTACCCAACGAGGAAGGAACCTTGTATTTTATGGGATGCATTTGGGTTCCACTTTTTGGTGGTGTTAGAGAAGTTATTTTTTATGAGGCCCATAAATCGAGGTACTCGATCCATCCAGGATCGGACAAGATGTACCAAGATTTAAAGGATTACTATTGGTGGCCAAAACTTAAAAGTGATGTCGTTATTTATGTTGGGAAGTGTTTAACTTGTGCTAAGGTAAAGGCCGAGTATCAAAAGCCTTCAGGTCTTCTGCAACAGCCAGAAATACCCATGTGGAAGTGGGAGCAGATTTCTATGGGCTTCATAACCAAGTTACCCAGGACTCCCAGAGGTCATGATACGATTTGGGTGATCGTCAACCGATTGACAAAGTCTGTGCACTTCTTGCTTATTTACAGAAAAGGATAACACTGGTAAGCTAGCTGAGCTTTACCTCAGAGAGATAGTGGCACGTCATGGAGTGCCTATCTCGATAATATCAGACAGAGATGGACAGTTTGTGTCAAGGATTTGGCAATCCTTTCAAGAAGCTTTTGGTTCTCAGTTGAATCTGAGTACAGCTTTTCACCCGCAGATGGACAGACAGAGCGAGAGAACTATTCAAACGTTGGAAGATATGCTACGTGCTTGTGTAATGGATCTAGGTGGCAGTTGGGATACTCATCTGCCTTTGGTTGAGTTTTCCTATAACAACAGCTACCATACAAGCATCCAAGCTGCACCTTTCGAAGCTCTCTACGGATGTAAGTGCCGATCGCCGTTATGATGGGCAGATGCAAGTGACAGACAGACGGTTGGTCCCGAAATGGTCCAAGAAACAACTGATAAGATCACACAGATCCGAGAGCGCATCAAGGCGGCTCGTGATCAACAGAAGAGTTATGCGGACCAAAGATGAAAACCCTTGGAATTCGTAGTGGGTGATATGGTTTTGTTAAAAGTCTCACCTTGGAAAGGTGTAGCACGCTTTGGGAAGCGTGGTAAGTTAAACCCACGATATATCGGGCCATTCAGACTATTGGAAAGGGTTGGTTCAGTAGCGTACAAGTTGGAACTGCCAGAGGAACTACACGGTGTTCATGATACATTTCATGTATCCAATCTGAAGAAAAGTCCAGCACAAGAGACAGTTGTCATCCCTGCGGATGAAGTACACATTGACGACACACTCCACTTCACAGAAGAACCTGTTGAGGTTACCGATTGGAAAGTTAACAAGACTCGGAGGAGTAGTGTTAAGCTTGTTAAGGTTCGATGGAACGCGCGTCACGGCCCAGAGTTTACCTGGGAGCGTGAAGACCGTATGAAAGCCAAGTACCCACATTTGTTCCCTAACTCCCCTGCAGCTAATGGCAAAGCTTAAAATTTCGGGACGAAATTTTCTTAACAGGGGGAGAATGTGACAATTGTCAAGTTTGCATGTATCCGTACAATAATTAGACAATGATTAGTGCTTAATGACTGTGCTGGTTTAACATTTATGACATGAATGTTTCCTGATTATTGTTATCATACATACATGTGCATCATATATTGCAAAATGTCATATCATTATTGCATGCAACACTTATTGATTCAAATGATGCACGAAATAAAGTTAGCACAGTTATCAGATAAATCAGAAAAATGCTGACGGAGTTCAGTACATAGACAGACATGGTATTGAGACACGGAATGTGCCAGAAATCAAGAGTTACACTAGTATAGTGTGTAGGAAAGTAAGGATCATAAAACTGCCTTCCTAGTCGACCCCCCTGCCAACTACATTATATCCTCATCGCTCTCGCCGTTTTTCTAACCGTTTCTTTGACTTTGACAAATCGATTGAAATCTTATGCATTTGTTGTTCATATCGGTCCACTTGCCGGGTATTGAATCTGGTAGCCGGCAGTCGACCCCCCTACCGACGAGATCAAAAAAGGGTGCTCGAATTCATTTCCAAAGACTACTTTATGTTGCTTGTTTGCTACAAAAAAATGATACAAAAAATAGGTACATTTTTAACAAACAAATTATAAGTATAATTTAAAAAATAAAAAGTCTATAAAAATCTTACAAATATCGGGATCCTCCGATACGTCGACCCAAGCCCAGGCTAATGCGTACTCCTCTTCATCATTCCATATTTAAGCTTTTTTTTTCTCTCGGTTTTTGAATGTTTCTTTCTTTTTATGTGACACCAGTTTGTTCCATTTGGTTTGGTTCGGTGGTGTCTCCTTTCATATCTCCGGCTCCTCATCTGGTTGTGTCTCCGTTTGTGTTTCTGAGACAAAGTCGGGATCGCTTTGTGACGAGTCGAAACCTTGTGATAAGCCGTAACCTCCCATGTTGAAGTTCGGATTCTAGCCGTACTGATTTGGGTCCCATGTGAGGGGTTGGTTCAAGAGGTTCATGAAACCTGTTTGGTTGTGATTATACTCGACAAACCCAGTTCCATAGGCGGTTGGTTGGGTGGGAACCGGAGCAATATGTAAGACCCTTAATTTATAAATAATCTTTAGTTAGTATTTAAACAAACTTATGAAGTTTAAACATAATTTCCATATTATTATATGGTAAAAGACGTTTACATAACTTTGTTGTTTAAAAAACATACTTAGATACATAAAGTATTCCCATACAACTTAAAATTTTGAATTATAAACACACGGTATACAAAAGGTGCGGAAACTAGATCTTCATCATGTTCGGTTCCTAGGTATTGACTTGATCATCACCCAAAAGTACTTGCAAATAACCTTTAACTGAAAATATACAATTAGTTAGTGTTATAACGTTTGATGCAATGTACAACATAACTAATTTAACAAAATAACAGAAATCAAGAGGAACAAGATTCAGGGTGGCGTCGGTGACGGCACACAGCCACGTCGGTGACGCCGTGTCCTTCATTGCGTCAGGACAAGCTGCCGTAGGCAGAAAAATAAGGCATCGAGCATCAACACCGCGTCGGCGACGGCCAAAGAGGGCGTCGTCGACGCCGTATGCTGCATCATTTTTGTTGCTGTGTTGTTTTGTTTGTTTGTTCGACCTGTTTCAAGTCCCGTACAATAAAACACGACTCGGGACTTCCAGAAACACTTTTGTAAAACCACTTTTCCTGTTTTTAACCTTATAATACTTTCGCAACGAAAAATTATTTCAAATATGCATCATCAGAAACATGATTATGCATAACTATTTAATAGAAATATTTATTACTTTACCCCTTAAGACTATTTACTCCATACCATTACGGATGGAATCTATCATTATATGATGACCCATTCCCGGCGTCCTTATCTTACTTATTTCACGCTCCCATTCTCGGTTTGCACTTTTAAAACATTTAACCTTTTAGTGATCTAAGTACATAGACTTAGACCACTTATAAAAATATGTCTTGGGATCACACACATCCCTTCAACCCTCTCCCGGGTTCGTTACTTTCGACACTCACGCTTCCATTACTGGTTTGAATGTTTAATCGAATTATTACCCGTCACCCAAGCTTAACATTTACGGAATAAGTGCTCCCATTACCCGGTTTGCACCTACCCTTAATTAACCCGTTTGGCTTACCCTTAGAGAAATCCATCACTTTTATATAACCAAACTTATATCATTTCATTAGTTTGACCCGTTTGAATGTTCAAGTGAAGTCCATCACCTTCAAACAAACAAACCTTTCATAAATTTGTTATTTTGACCCGTTTGAATGTTTTAGTAAAATCCATCACTTTCAAACATTCAAACTTAATACCAATTCTTTATTTTGACCCGTTTAAATATTCAAGTGAAGTCCATCACCTTCAAACATGTAACATTTGTGCTTGAAATCATTGTGAACAGTTCGTTTATCAATAAAACAATGTTATTTGATCCCAATGTTTGTTTGGTTGTGTTTTAAATTTTTCATGTTTTGACTTTTGTTCAATTTCAAACTCTATATCGCTTTCTGGAGAGTTATACGCAAACTGGTGCGTAAACGTAATCAGTTTAATGCGAAAAATACTCTGGAACATCAACATATACTTAACATACCTTAAATAACCTTTACATAACTTAGAAATAAGTTTTGAAGGCTTTGGTATGGCAAAAACAAGTTAATTCGCCTACATGGACTAAATTTGACAAACTGCTAAAGTATGCCAATTTGAACTGTAACAGACATTCCGGAACATGACCATAAGTTAAACATACCATAAATATCCTTTACATAGCTTAGAAATAGGCTTTGAGGGGTTCGGTGTGCTAAAATAAACTTTTGGGTCATTCAGGGACTAAAAGCGTCAAAAAGTGCATAAGTTTGCATTTTCGCGCATAACTTACGTTCTGAATACATCCGGACATCCAAAAATTTATGTAAGCACCAAAATATTTTATTTTAGTGTTTGGCATAAGAAAAATCCATTCGTCACGCAATTTGGATCGTTTTTTTCACGCTTATGCGCATTCCGTCGTAATTAAGCGAACATCGCGATCGTACGACCAAACGAACCAGCATCCGGCATATTTTTGAGCATGTTTCATGTCCACAATGTTTAGGCATCATTTTAGGGCCTTAACGTTGGCTTAACGGGCCTTAAACGTGTCGGAAATGGCCTTAATGCATAACATGGACCAAAACTGACATTTGCTGAAACTTGCTTCTGACCAGAAGGGCCAGGCGGCCCGCGTGAGTGTTGTGTGCCCCCTTACGCGGCCCGTGTCAGCTTGCCAGATCAGATTAATCTGTTTTAACAGCTGTTTACAGCTGTTAACCACTCAAAACTCACCCACACTTGCCCTTTCCTGCTCATGAGGGGCCATTTTGAGTTACCATAAGGTTGCAACAAGTGTAGGGACAAGATCAAAGAACGTTATTCGATAAACGATCCTAACGGTTCCAACATTCGTATAAATACCCAACCCTTTCAACCCCAAAAACCCACACCTTTGAAATCTGAATTTGCTCTCTAAGTTGTTGTGTTTAACACTTCATACCTGAGAGTATTTGGATTCAAACCTTCCGTTCTTGGACCCTTTGTAAGTGTTCCTTCGTTCTTTTATTCTTTTAGCGTGTTTGACTTTCGGCATTGACCAGTTTATGGTCAACGTGAAGTTCGTTTGAACTTCATAACGTGAGCGTAATCACGATGGTTGTAGTCCTTAGTGACTATACCTACTGATTACCACGTTATCTAGGCTCAGTGATGAGTCGTAGTTTCGGCCAAAATGCGCATTTACGCGTATTTTGTAACCAAACTACTCTTAGGTATCAAAACCGTTTGTTTTGATACCAAACCTGTTTTCTAAACTTAGTGAAGCATGTTTTAACATGCTTAACTCGTCACTTTTAATTTAGTGCTTATATAGGGTCGTAAGGTAAGCGATCTAAACAATCGCTTATACTTTCGAACCCGACCCGTTTGGTCGATCATTAGGATCCGACCAAACACATTAGGTGACCATAGTTGTATAGGGAATAACCTTCCGAGGTTATACCTTATGGTCACGACGTTTAGTTAGTGGTATGATAGGTAGTATATATGCCTTAGGTAAATTACCAAAATACCCTTTTTACTCCAAAATTCATTTTAAGCATATGTAACATAACTTTTGGTATCTAAACTGATTTGGTAACAATATTAGACATGTTAAGGCATATTTTACTTGTCATAGGACTAGTTAGGCGTTCCGAACGCGTTTTACGCGAACGACGCGTTAAAGTAGCATAAGCTACCTAAACGGGTCGTAATGGGTCGTAAGCACTTAGGTTAGGTTTCATTTTAGTATGTGGGCTTTGTTAAACCATATTACACGAGTCTCCATACTTGTTTGGTTTACGAACCCTCATTCTATCCAATCCTCCAATTTAGGTCTGGTATATTAACATAGTTACCTATATTAGGTGTCGTTTGATATCCGTGATCTCTAGCATTGTTTGGTTGTTACTCAAGGACTACTAAGCAATCTCAAGTGAGTACATAGACCCCTCTTTTACTATTTTCAAACTGTTTTGGGGTGAAACACATGTGCCTACTTATTACTTTCATGCTTTCCTGTTTTCACATCATATGCTTGCTATGTTCATTAGTACACTTATAGTACATGATTCACTTTACATTTTTGCTATGTATGTTGACTGATAGCATGCTAGCACATTGATTTACATGACTTTTCTGCTTCATATGTTAACTTAGCATACTTAGTACATTGTTTTCATATAACATGTTCACATTTGCTATGACATTTGGTTTGCACAAACGGGACTTATATACGTGCATTAACATTAGCTACGCCGCTCGGTAGTAAGTACTGGTACCATAGGACTTGACAAATCCCATTCCTGACATCCCAGGTTTGTTTGGATGTAAGGAATGACTGAATCCAAAAACATTTCTTTTGATAACCTTGACTTAGGGTTATCCGACTGTCTCAAGGCTTGAATGTATGCGTTAACTTACCACATAAGTGTTTGTATCAATGTAACATGGATTACTTTGCAAAACATAACTTTTGATATATTCAAAATACTTTGTTTTGTACATTCTTACATTTGGTTTATGTAACAACACATTACTTACCAGACATACATTTGCTACACATTACTTGACTACATTTGGAATATTAACATTTGATATGATTTATACAAGGACTTTTGACAATTGGTTTAAACATAGACTTTATACATTGGTGGTTTGTTTAAGTGACTTAAGTAACGAGATACGAGTAATATGATACAAGCATGGTGGATACGCCGCTGGTACTTCCTAGATATAAGTGTTTGTATTATATTGCCTATCATAGCGTTATTTAAATCATTCAATTTGGACTTATACATTTTACACAAGTAACACGATTTTCACAAGACTTTGGTTTACAAACAATTTACTTTATACAACTCATTTTACTTGGTTATACATTTAACCATACATTATTCTTTTATTTATACATATCATTTGATCTTATCGCTTTTTAAATGATTTACAAAAACAAAAACAATTTACAAGGTTCATGACTGACTTTTGCTAAACAACTTTTTCTAAACTTATAAGTCATGAATCCTATTTTCACAAAACCTATGTATCTCACAGGCATTTTTATGCTGGCATACCTATTTTCACATGTGTTTTCAGGAGCTGTTGCATAGGATGATGATCGTGACACTAGGGCGGACCTGTGCCTTAGAGACTAAAAATGAAGATAGACTTAGTTTAATTATGTTATGTACTCTTTGTTTCGTGTTAAAGACAATGTTACCCTCTTGTTGATAAATAAAACGTAACTTTAATTTCCATGGTTGTGAAACAATTAATTCTGTTACAACACTCCCCGACGTTTCTGCCACGATTTGATGTTTTACGTGGTCGGGGTGTGACAGAAGAGTTGGTATCAGAGCCAATGGTTATAGGGAATTAGGTTATTAGTAATGCTTTGACCTAGACTATAACTTTCTAGGACCCCAACACAAGTTATCTTGTGTTTAGATCTTAAAACATGCACTTCACCTATCCTTAGGTGATAACCACAACGGGAACATCATGTTCGAATCCGCTTTGAAAATTAATCATCTGTTCTTGGATGATTGATTACTAGGTTTTGAACCCTCTATTGTAAGGTTTTGAACCCTTCCAGTTTGATTTTTTTGACCTTGTGTTTTCCAAATTTTCAAAATCTCGTCAAAGTCTTGGGTTCTAAATAGTGTGAACACGTGCAAACTGAAAGAGTGAATGCCTGTACCCTGGGTTTTGTGTCTAAGGCTAGAGTGTTCGTACAAATCCACATAATCGGACCAGTCACTCTTACCTGGGAACTCTTGGGGTGAGTGTTCACTTATAGGCGAGCATGTCTTCGCGATACATTATTTTTGACCCATTTACTTTGATTAGTCATTGTGTGTCGTTTGCTTGCTTTGTGATGCGGACGAATGACCACCATCTTTGCTTTTGTTGATTTTATTTCATCTCATCCTTTTCATTCAATCATCTCACTCGTTTCCTTCCATGTGTCCTCTTTTAGAATGCCTCCTCGACGCGAGAATCAGATAGCGACTGCCGAACTGGCAGAAATTATTGCGCAGCAAATGGCTGCTGCATTCCCAAACCTCTTTGCTCAATGGAACCAAGCCAACAACAACAACAATGCTCCATGCAATTTCAATAATTTTAACTCGGCTAAACCACTCAAGTTTAGTGGTTCTGAGGGAGCGACTGGGCTTCTTCAATGGTTCGAGAGCATTGAGAATACTTTCCGTCACGTGCAGTGTCCTGACCATCGCAAGGTCGAGTTTTCTTCGAGTGTGTTTCAGAAGAGGGCTCTTACATGGTGGAACGGGGTTACGAGAGATCGTGGTGCAGAAGTTGCTCTAGCACAGACATGGGCTGAACTTAGGGCCCTTATGATGAGGGAGTTCTGTCCTCGTCATGAACAGCGAGCTTTGGAGAGAGAGTTTGATGACTTGAAACAAGACAGTGGTGAGCACAGGGCGTATACTGATAGGTTTGAGGAGTTGAGTCTGCTTTGCCCAACAATGGTTACCCCACTCGACAAGGCTATCGAAAGGTACATCGATGGTCTACCTGACTCAGTACAAGACATCATTACTGGTAGTAACCCTACCACACTCCGTCAGGCGATCGAGCTAGCAGCGACATTGACTGAGTCGCAGGTTCGAAAGGGAAAACTACACAAAAAGGGTGACAAGGGTAAGAAGCAGGCGTCTGACAAAGAAGATAGCAAGAAAGGTCAAAACAAGAAGGGAAAGGATTCTGGTTCCTCAAGAGGGTCTAGGAAGCGAAAGGCTTCCCAAAACTATGTTGTTACTGCACAGGCTCAAGCTGCACCAAATCAGCCTGCGCAACCACCCGCCAAGAGGCCTTATCTTGGCAATGCACCTTTGTGCAATAGGTGTAACGGCCATCACCTACCACATCTCCAATGTCGTCATTGCACTAACTGTGGAAGAAATGGTCATCTTGCCGCAACTTGTCGCATTCATGTTAACCAGAATCAGGCAGTTCAGAACCAAGCCCAACAAGTTGCTCAGCCTCTTGCTCAGCAACAAGGTCAAGCTGCACGACCTCATTTTCCTCCTGGTTCATGCTACAATTGTGGGGATCTGACCCACTACAGAAATCGGTGCCCAAGACTAGCTAACGCAAATCCAAATCAGAATCAGGCTTAGGCTCGAGGTCGAGTCTTCAACATGAATGCACAAGAAGCACAAGCGGACAATGAAGTGGTGAACGGTACGTTCTTTGTTAATAATCAGCCTGCATCTGTTCTTTTTGATTCGGGTGCCGATAAGAGTTTTGTGTCATTATCTTTTGAGCCATTTCTTCACGTGTCTAGAACGAAACTAGGTAAGCCTTTGACAGTAGAAGTTTCTAGTGGTGAACCCATTGTTCTTGATTCTGTTCTTTGCAACTGCCAGTTGAACCTTAACAACCATTTTTTTCTTATTGACCTCACGCCTATGCAACTTGGAAGCTTCGATGTTATTGTGGGTATGGATTGGTTAGCCAAGCATCACGCAGAGGTAGTTTGTTTTCAGAAGATTTTTCGTGTGCCGCTTTCAACAGGCGAGATCCTACAGGTTCGTGGTGAGAAACTTGCCGGTGGTCTCAAACTCTTGTCTTGTTTTAAAGCTCGGAAGTATCTGCGAAAGAACTATGTGACCTTTTTGGCACATGTTGTAGCAGATAAGAGCAAAGGTAAATCTATTCAAGATATTCCTGTTGTTCGGGATTATTCTGAAGTATTCCCTGAAGAGTTACCTGGTCTACCTCCAGCACGCCAAGTCGAGTTCCGTATTGATCTCGTACCTGTTGCAAACCCCATTGCCAGAGCTCCATATAGTCTTGCACCGTCTGAGATGCAAGAGTTGTCTAAGAAGCTTCAGGAGCTCTCTGACAAAGGTTTTATCCGTCCTAGCTTTTCACCTTGGGGTGCTCCCGTTCTTTTTGTCAAGAAGAAGGATGGATCTTTTAGGATGTGTATCGATTATCGTGAGCTTAACAAGCTTACCATCAAGAATCGATATCCCCTACCTCGCATCGATGATCTCTTTGATCAGTTACAAGGTGCTTCTTATTTTTCAAAGATTGATCTGCGATCGGGATATCATCAACTTCGGGTGCATGAAGAAGACATTCCCAAGACAGCGTTTCGCACTCGTTATGGGCATTATGAGTTCACAGTCATGCCATTCGGTTTGACT
>JARYGA010019932.1:0-36963 GCA_030545235.1 Helianthus tuberosus
ACGCACTAACACTTGTACTCGAATTGCATTGTAACACTTAGTTGATCCGCATCATATCCTGCACTGTATCCTGATATTTGAAGCAATAAGAAGAACAAGGCAGCTGCGATTTCCAGCTCCCGAGGTTTTATGTCGGCGATCTAGATTGATCAAGGGCTTTCCTCGTGCATCTCGTGTCACCCTTTACATTTTTGCTCATTGTTTGATCACAGATATAGCTAAATATCCCGAGCTATATCTTGTACCTGTTTTTGTAAACAACTTAACTAACATATTTTCAACACACGTTATTAGCACACTACCTCACTTAACTAATTTTATCACTTAATTGCTTCGGTAATTTTTTACCAAAACAATTTGGCGCCCACCGTGGGGCAAATGGTGCTATTTCTACTAAAATCTTTTGCAAAATCATTACTTGGTTTTTTATTTTCAAAACTTTTTGCTACACTATTTTCAATGGCCTCGAGATCAAACATGAGCTCTTCCACCGTGTCTGCTACAACCTCTGCAACAATTGGTTCGGTGCTTCCACCACCTCCTCCGAGAATGCAAGCCTCTTCACAGGGAACTGAGTCATGTGGCTGGGGATGTTATCCCCGCTCGCAATATCCAGGGATCTGGTCCTGTCTTGGCTTCTAACGAAGAAATTCTAAATTTGTTTGGTAGTGTACAGGAACAGATGAGGCAGCAGCAGGAAACTAATCAGATGCTGATGAGAGAGATACAACTCTTGAAATCCGGCCCAAGTAGGCCTACTAAAGATACTGTCACTCCCTTGCAACCCAGGGCTTTGAACTTCAGTTCTGCAATTTATACTGAGGATAACCGGGGGAATATTGTGCCCAGCCATTCCCAGAATCATACTCATGAGATACCTTCTTCAATAAGAGTATCGACTGTGAGAAGCTCAGGATATGCTTCAGAATATGGCCAGAATCCTCAGACTGGTAATGTATCTAATAATAATACTCTTGCTACTAATGGTGTCGGATCTTTGCAGGATGCAGGTATGACATCAGCATTTTCCAGGGAGCTTCAAAAACTGAAAGACATGATATCCAATGTACCTGGGGTGGTCCAGCCAATTCCAGAAGTGTCCCAGGACAGCCACAGGATATCACGATTTGCATATCCTATTTGTGACGCTGATATCCCAAAAATATTTCAAACCCCCAACATGAAACTCTATGACGGAACTACGGATCCTGAGGAGCATATTGCCCAGTATAGGGAAAGGATGGAAATCACCCCTATCCCTCCAAATCTCAAAGAAGCATGTCTGTGCAAGGGTTTTGGTTCTACCTTAACAGGATCAGCCTTAAAATGGCTCTTAAATGTTCCTCCTCACTCGATTACTTCATTTGCTCATTTGGTTAATTTGTGTAATAGTCAATTTTCTTGCAGCCGGAGTTTTGAAAAACTAACCAGTGATCTTTACAAGATAACTCACGGACCTCAGGAATCCTTGAGGGATTATGTGAACAAATTTAGTCGGGAATCCTTAGATATCCCGCATCTTGACGTTGCAACAGCTGTGCAGGCTTTCAAGATGGGATTGCAAAAAGATTCTCAATTATACCAGGATCTTGTGATAAATCCCTGCTGGAATTTGGACGAAGCTCGTAACAGGGCTTTAAGATACATTCGGCTGGAGGATGACAAAAAGATGCAAGAGAGGATGAATTCGTCAACAACCTATGAGTCAACCAACAGGAAATCAGAATCCTCGTACAAACCATATCGCTCTAAGCCATATGGCAAAAATGATAGTAAGAAAGTGAATGCTGTTGAAGATGAGGATCCTGAGGAGTATCCTGAGTTGTCTGAATATTGTTTTTCCATTAATATACCTGACTAATGTATGCTATGCAGGGTTTAGGAGACAAAGGAAGATGGCCCCGGAAAAATCAACAGAAAGCTGATTGGAAGGTTAAGTCTAAATGGTGTGCCTTCCACGAAGATTTCGGACATGTTACTGAGGATTGCATCACTTTAAGGAAAGAAATAAGCTATCTCTTAAGCAAGGGATATCTGAAGGACCTCTTGGGAAGAAAGAAGAATAAGGGTCAGGATCCTGAGAAGGATCCTGAGCGAGCAGCATCACCTCCTGCGGATGCGAAAATAACTAACTTTATTTCAGGAGGATCCGACATCTGCGGCACATCATATTCTGCGGCAAAAAGACACGCGAAGGAAGCCAAAGCAGAGAGGGGAGATAAGCCAACCATGATGTCAACCCTCACGACTGACAAAGTGATCACGTTCGATAATGAAGACAGGGATACTGTCCAGGATCCTCATCATGTTGCTTTAGTAATAACGTTATATGTTGCTAATCATTTTGTGTGCAGGATATTAGTGGATAATGGCAGCTCAGTCAAAATAATTCAGCTGGAAACGTTGAAGAGTGTGAATGTATCCCCGATGGATATTACTTCGAAGTCCACTGTGCTCGTTGGTTTCAGTGGAGAAGCTAGGAATACCGTAGGAGAGATAAAGTTACCCGTGTATGTTCAAGGGGTCAACTCAATGCAGCGCTTTTGTGTCATGGACTCTTTATCCTGCTATAATATTATATTAGGTAGGCCTTGGATCCATGATATGAAAGCTGTTCCATCAACCTACCATCAATGCATCAAGATCCCTACCCCTTGGGGAGTTGTCATGGTGGAAAGTGATCAACAGGAAGCAAAGGAGTGTATTTCCAAGGATATTATAACACATAAGCTCGATATTGACAGGTCATTCAAGCCTGTCCAACAAAAGAGAAGGAAATTTGCTCCGGAGCGAAATATGATTATTCGGGAAGAAGTAGAAAGGTTATTGAAATCCAAAATGATCAGAGAGGTCAAGTTTCCAAGATGGCTAGCAAATGTAGTGGTGGTGCAAAAGAAAAATAGGAAATGGAGAGTTTGTGTAGATTACACAGACTTGAACAAAGCTTGTCCCAAAGACCCATTTCATCTTCCTCATATTGACTCAATGGTGGATGCTACGGCTGACCATGAGATGTTAACCTTCATGGATGCATCCTCAGGATTCCAGCATATCCAAATGGAACCTTCAGACCAGGAGGATACTGCCTTCATGACACCAACATGTATTTATTGTTACACTGCTATGCCCTTTGGTTTGAAAAATGTAGGTGCAACATATCAAAGATTGGTGAAAATGATGTTCAAAGAGAAGCTGGGGGACACTATGGAGGTGTACATCGATGACATGGTAGTAAAATCCAAAAAGGCTAAGGATCATCTCTAGGATATTAAGGGAGCATTTGATATCCTGGATCAGTATAACATGAAGCTGAATCCTGCTAAGTGCCATTTCGGAGTGGGGGCAGGAAAGTTTATAGGATATATGGTGACTAAAAGGGGGATAGAAGCAAGCCCAGAACAGATCAAAGCCATCTTGGATATCAAGTCACCTTCAAATATGAAGGATGTTCAGTGATTAACAGGGCGAGTAGCAGCATTAAACAGATTTATTTCAAGATCCTTGGAAAAATGCAAGGAATTTTATGATATCCTGAAGAAGAATAAGAAGTTCGAATGGGGAATGAAGCATGAAGCAGCCTTGCAGGATTTGAAGTAGTATCTTTCAACTGCACCCTTATTGATGAAGCCTGAAACTGGTGAACCATTATCCCTATACCTCGCAGTATCAGGGAATGCTGTAAGTGTTGTCCATGTAAAGGATCATGAAGGTCAGCAATATCCTGTCTATTATGTTAGCAAAAGTTTATTAGATGCTAAAACTAGATATTCTCATTTAGAAAAACTAATATTAGCTCTAGTTATGGCATCAACAAAGCTTAGACATTACTTCGAAACACATAGGATTCACGTTAAAACCAACTATCCTGTAAAAAATGTGCTTAGGAAGCCAGAGATGTCAGGTAGGATGGCTAAGTGGTTAGTAAAATTAAGTGCATATGATCTAGTGTATGAACCTAGAAACGCCATAAAGTCTCAGGCTTTAGCTGACTTTGTGGCTGATTTCAGTAGTGATATTCAAAGTGAAGTAGACCTAGAGGTACACCAGCTAGGAGAAAACTTGTTGGTGCATACGTCTGTCGACTTCGTCTTGTATCGAGTCTTGTATGTGTATAGATAGATCAGGGCACGTTATACGAGGAAACTGTCAAAAATAGGTTAGAAGGTAATTTCGCACGAAATAGTAATTTCGTGTGAATGTGATTTCGTGTGAACCTGTTCATGCGAAATTAGCCAGCCTATAAATAGGTGCCTTGTGATTTCGTTTGAAGTAGTTCCAACTTTCCAGTTTCAGTGCCGAACTGCTGCCGAAGTGTCTACTCGCTGTAAATCTTTGTCAAATCAATCAATAGACAGTTTAAAGTGTATATCTAGCTGAATTAGACTTGATACATTTGTTTCCGCCTCTCGTATTGAGCAAAAACTATTCTGATTGACTCGTTCGGGTCAGAAAACGATCCTACAAGTGGTATCAGAGCTCAGGAGGAAGAGTTCATACCAATTCAGCTGCAAATTCTGATTTCTACACCTTCTTTTCAAAATTAAACTTGATTTCACGGTCAAAATGTCTTGAATTTCACATATTATACGCACAATAGTATTTTTAGCAAATCCTTGAAAGTTTCAGACTTAAAATCGGACTAAAACTTGATCAATTTTGACAAAATCAGCTCGAGATGATGACATCAGCAGTATTTCGCACGGAATAGCTTCTTGATTTCGCACGAAATCACATTTCGTTTGAAATATTGATTGATTTCACACGAAATTAGTATTTCGCTTGAGTATTTCGTATGAAATTAGTTGATTTCGCTTGAAACCGATTTTCGTTTGGTTATTTCGTACGAAATCACCTATTTTGTGTAAAATTATGATTTCGTTTGAATTGATTTCGTTTGAAGTTTGTTTTGCATGTCATTTCGTTTAAAAAGGTTATTTCGCACCAAAGTGTATTTCGCTTGAGTTGTTATTTCGTTTGAAACTGTCTGAATTTGTGAAACTTGTTACCGAATCATGGAAGATGAATTTTATAACGCATTTGCTACTACCCCGACTACTCCTACTGCCGTTGCTCAGAACATGAACATGGAAAATGAAACTGGAACTTTGCAAAAACCCTCGAAGCTAATGGGAATTGAGGAGTATTATGGTTGGAAAGATCGGTTTGAAAACTGGGTTCAAGCTAATCATTTGAGGTCTTGGGGGTGTGTTGAGAAAAAGTATGTACTACCACGTACAGACTTTGGAGTTGAAAAGAAAATTTTTGAATTTATGGATAAAGAACGAGACATGTACAAAGCAGAAAAAATGATGATTAGTTTACTTCAGCAAGCTATTAAAGAAGACATATTCGTATTGCTTCAACATGATAAGACTTCACGTTCAATTTGGGAAGCACTTCGAATTAAGTTTGAGGGAAGTGAGAAGATGATCAAGAGTAAAAAATCATTGTTAAAGAAAGAATTTGATTTATCTACGAGTTTGCCGGGAGAAGATACAAAGAAATTGATTGAAAGATACTGTCATTTAGTATGATCAATGTCATTATTAGGTATTAACAAAGATCGTGAGGAATGGGTTGACAAATTAGCTGATGCTTTACCTCAGAAAGAATGGGGTACATTTTTTGATGATATTAAAGAATACTGGAGAATATGATGGTTTAACAATTTCTCAGTTCATCGAAAAGATTGAAGGTCAAGATCTTGAGCAACAAAAGATTGCTAGAATGAGCAATCCAAGTGCACAACAAGATGTTAAGATGTACTTCAAAGGGAGTGTTCAGAATGTCGAAGCAAGTCCAAAAATCCAAACTGCATTCAGTGCAGAAAACTCATTTGGATCAATCAATCAAAGTCCAAACAGCAGCAGTGGGTTTTCCTCATATCCAAGTGTTAATCCAAAGGAATCAACCTCGAGTCATCAATTCCAAAGTTCAAACATCAGTAATGGTCATGGATTACACTGCAACATCGCGTTGCATCTTCAGAATGGTCAAAATTTTTCTGAAGAAGTTGCTAAAAGTCATATGTCATTGCTAGCTACAGTGTTAGAATCATATGAAGGATTGGTTGCAGTAAGGATCGGAAACCCTATATTGACAAAAGAGGATTACGATCAGATCGATGCTGAGGAAATGGAGCTTATGGACATTAAATGGTGTTTAGCAAGTGTTCTGAGAAGAGCAGAAAAATTCAAAATGATTACAGGAAGAGATGATTTCTTGGATGCAAATGTTTCTACTTTGGGTTTTGATAAATCTAAAGTTACTTGTTTTCGATGCAGGGAGAAAGGACATTTCAAGAGGGAATGTACCAATCGAGAAGCTAGTGAAGCAAAGAATCCATTTGGTGGTAATGATTATTATCGAAAAGCCATATATCAACAAGTTGCTCATCAACCTTATCAACAAAAAGAACCACAAACTGCACATGCTAAAATGATCGAAGAAGCAAATAAGAAAGCTTATTTTGGCATAATTGATCAAGATGATGAAAAAGTGGCAGAAGGCTTTAGCTGGGATAAATATATTCCACCTGATTCAAAAACAGTTGCATTAATTGCACAGATAGTTCAAGAACCCGATTTGATGAAAGAATGGATGAAAGTGTTTGCTAATGATGAGAAAAATCAAGAAGATGAATCTAGTTCTTCAGATGATAGTTCAGAACAGACACAAGTGTTTGATCAATCATCAACTGATGATAGTGATGATGAGGAAGAAATGCATATTAATATTGCAAAAACTCATTTATCTCCTGAATGTTTTCAATTTTATTTTGCAGATCGTTTGGAAAAGTTAAAGGAGAAACGAGCAGCAAAGGAACAAGAAAAGATGAAAAGTAAGGGTGTTGCTCAGGAAAAGATTTCTGAACAAAGTAAAGAAGTTAAAGTTGCTGAAAAGGTAGTTGAAGCTGAAAAAGTAATTGAAATTGAGAAAGTGGTTGAAATTGAGAAGATAGTCGAAGTTGAAAAGATTGTTGAAGTCATCAAACCTTGTCTAAAGTGTTTGAAGTTGTGTAAGCAGTGTGAAGAGAAAGAGGAGAAGTTGAATGAGCAAGATAAGATGAAAGAAAAATTATTGTTCAATCTCAACTATGTGAAAGAATCGTATGACGTGTTGAATAGAACAGTAACTGGTCTACAAAAGACAAATTCTGAAAGAGAAGATGCGTTAACAATGATGAATGCTGTGATAATGACAAAACAGAAGGCCATTTATCATTACATTAAAGAATGTGCTAAGTTGAAGCAGGAGATGGAAACAGAAAAGATAGAAAATGAAAGAATCAGACGATTACTGCAAAGTTATTCTAGTTCTGATTATTTGATTGATAGAATTTATCCAACTGTTTCAGGTATGGAAGTCTTTCAAGACAAGAAGACTGAAGAAAAGGATACTGGTAAGAAACAAAGTGCAAAGTATAACAAGTGTCCGCCTCCGATCTGGGAAGGTTATTCTCCCAGAAAACCAAATGAGGAGCAAGTAAAAAAGGCAGTCAATATAAAGTTAAAGTCCGAAACAACTGATGAGTTACCAAAAAATATTGACGTCACATTCACATCGTTTGACACTGATCATGAGTCTGAGTTAATAAAAAAGGTGGTCGATCAGGTGTTGGATAAAGATGAGGATTCAGAGTCAAAATCTGAGTCTGAAAGTTCAAGTTCAACGGTCAACAGTCCAAAATCGTTGGTTAAAAGGGTTTATAATAAAGAATTCTTGTCATCAAAATCTAATTTGAATGTCGAACCAATCAAAGTGGCATATACTTTGAATGATTCAGACAAATTATATTCTGATGAGGAATTTCCAATAAGAGGTGTTAAACCAGAAATGATAAAAAAGGTTTTCAAATTAACAGAAATTAATATTTCTGAAATAAAAGATGTAAATCTTTCTGAAAAACCAAGACCTTACACCTCAAGAGATAAACAAAGATTAAACAAGAAAAAGGGTTACAGTTCTGGTTCAGGTTATCGAAAGAAACCAAACCATAACGGTAATTTCAAAAAGAATGGTTTAGGTTTTATTCCACCAAAAAATCATAAAAATGAGAAAACTTATAAACAAAAAACTGTATTTGTTTCAGGAGCAAGTTCAGAAGAAGAACAAAAGAGCTCATTTTGGAAGCAATCAAATAAAGAGTTTTTTGCAGAAAAACAAAAGTTTGAGCAGAATGGAGTTTATAAGAGAAAAGAAACAAGAACCTGTTACTGTTGTGAAGAAGTTGGTCACATTGCCTGGAACTGTCCAAAGGCAACCAACACAAAACAGGAAGTTGTTTCTAAACTCAAAGAAAAGATTCGTGATAAAACTGAACCACCAACTGAAAAGTTCAAAGTTTTTAAAAATTCAACAAATGAGGTTGGTGAATGTTCGAAAAGATTTTACAAGAGAAGAGTGAATCTTGACAATCAGAAATGGATTGTTAAGAAATCTGATGTGAAATCTGGCGATGAATTTGTTTCCACAAAGTCAGAGGAGCCAAAAGTTGTTCAAAAATTAGAAACATCAGTTCCGCCAAATGATGATGTCAATTTTCCACCATTGCGGGCTGAAAATTTTAAATCAAAAATTGGAAAAGTGGAGATCTCGAATCAATTTTATTTTGAAAAGAAAGATTTTGATGTCGAAAAAGTTTTTAATGGAAATGTGAAAAAGATTTTTGGGAAGATGGTCGATGGGAAAGTAAAAGGGGTTAAAGATTTTTATGAAACAAAGAAGGCAACTTACATCCCGAGTGAAACTGAAGAGGTCACATCCAAGTTTGGTCAGGCTTGGATGTTGTTTTTCATATGTGAAAAGTATGACTTGCCGGAGCTTCCAGGATGGTAAGTGTGGAGCAGGTATCGGCATCTTTCTTGAATTTTGTTTGTTTGTGAATTTTCAAGTGATTGGAGAAGGGTTTTAATCTCCAAGTGGTAAATCAGGGACATTAAGTTGTACTTGATTTCCTTCAAGTGGTTTTTGTTGATTGATTTTAAAACTGTTATTTTTTAAAAAAAGGTTGAAGATGAAAGAACAAGGTGATGAATTGAACCCCTAACCTACAAGTGGTTTATAAAATCAGCAAATCTAATTTTCCGGAAAAACCATTTGATTAAAACAAACTTAAGTGTTTTGAAATCACAATGGGAAAATAGTTTGTTGTAAGGGGGAGTTCTGATTGTTTATGCCAAGTGGATGGCGAATTGAAGCAATTCACAACAGTTGTCACGTTTCTTGTATAGTTTGTTTTCAATTTTGTTTAAATGCTTTTGAATTTTAGGGGGAGTAAGAAATTTCAGAAAATCCAAAAACATTGGAAAATTTGAAAAAGTAAAAAACATGATAAAATCAAAAATGAGTTTTGTTGTGAAAAAGAGGAAATGATAGTACATCAGTGAACGATCACAGCATGCTAAAGAATTGGAAAGTCAAAATGTGATAAACGATCTCACTGATGATGTGCCAGTAGGTTTTTGCACATTTAGTAGATTGTGTCGAGATATAAACCTAAATTTCAAACTTACTTATATCGTGGGGAACATCTCTCGGATATATGGGTAACCCCCGAAATCTTGTTTGAAAGATCCCTCTTTCTGAGATACTAGGTGTTTATACTCAGTGATATCTGGGGTATTATCCCGGGACTTCTGATTTTACGGAAGCAATGGCCTAGTCCCCGTATAATACTTTTCGCTTGCTTGAAATATAGCACCCCCCCAGCATAAAAAATAATGAAACATTGAAAAATGCTAATCATGTGCTGTTGAAGAAAAGATTCTCTAAAGGGAACACACCTTAAGTCGAAGCCATCATCTCTCTGATTTTGCGGAAGCAATAGCCTGAGCTCTCATGGCCCCGCATATAACCCTTTACAGATATCATCTAGGTATACTCACCTATAAGACTGAATATTGGGATCTGAATACGGGAGTATATTCTGAGGTGGGACACGCGAATAAGTTTAAGTCTCTAAAACATTAATCTCGTATCTCGAAACAGTTGAAATTTGTGTGAGAATTTAAGTGGATCAGTATACTGAAAATCTAAGTGAATCGTTTAGAACTTAAAATGTTTAAAGCTTAACGGTGTTGGTGATTTGTCTCAAAAACTGATATGATCCTCTTAGACAAACTCACAAAAATATTGTCTGTAAATATTTTTTTACTGTATTTCATTTTATTTCAAAATCCAAAAAGATTTTCAGTGTGTTTTAGCATAAATTTTTGAAAATTCAAAAAGATTTTCGACAACTGATGTTGAAGGGCAGATTTTCAAAATTTCGAGTGCTAAACAGGATGAACAGGTTGGGAGAGTGTGTTTGAAAAGATTTTCTTACAAGTGATACATCAGAGTTTAAAAATGTTAAATCATTTTGTACGATACTTGAAAATGATGGTGCGTTTGTGTCTACAAGTGATAAGCAAAGAATAAATTTGTAAAATTTTAAACTTGTGAAATTTATTTCTGGGTTAAGAATGTGCAGGAATGGAACATAAAGTGAGCCAGGTCTCGATCTTGGAACATAAAAACTAGACTAAGATCCTAGCACAACTTAAGGGGGGGAGTCTAAAGATAGTAGAGCCAGATTCAGATCCTGAAAATCATGCAAATTGCTGATACTGATGAACTTAAGGAATTAATAGATCTGATCAAGAGAATTAGAGTAAGATAAGAGCCAGGTGGAGATACTGGAGATAAAAAGAAGACAGAGATTGAGGATGCTTTACATTGTCAGATACTTTGGAAGAGTTCGAGAAGACTGATAAAGACTGAAGACGTTGAAGACTCGACACTGAAGACTTGTCAACATTCGAGGGGGAGTCTGTTGGTGCATACGTCTGTTGAATTCGTCTTGTATCGAGTCTTGTATGTGTATAGATAGATCAGGGCACGTTATACGAGGAAACTGTCAAAAATAGGTTAGAAGGTAATTTCGCACGAAATTACAGAGTGTAATTTCACATGAAATAGTAATTTCGTGTGAATGTGATTTCGTGTGAACCTGTTCATGCGAAATTAGCCAGCCTATAAATAGGTACCTTGGGATTTCGTTTGAAGTAGTTCCAACTTTTCGGTTTCAGTGCCGAACTGCTGCCGAAGTGTCTACTCGCTGTAAATCTTTGTCAAATCAATCAATAGACAGTTTAAAGTGTATATCTAACTGAATTGGACTTGATACGTTTGTTTCTGCCTCTCGTATTGAGCAAAAACTCTTCTGATCGACTCGTTCGGGTCTGAAAACGATCCTACAAAACTTAGAATCCTGGACATTATATACTGATGGTGCGTCTAATGTAAGAGGTATAGGCTGGGGTATACTACTAAAATCGCCACAGGGGGACATATTATCCCAGGCTATTAGATGTGAGTTTCCTGCCACTAATAATGAAGCAGGATATGAAGCTTTAATTGCAGGATTAGAATTGGCTAAGAGCATGAATATCAAGAGTTTACAAATATTTGTTGATTCCTTGTTAATCACTAATCATTTTAATGGGACATATGCAGTTAAAGGTGAGAAGTTAATCGAGTATCTCGAAATTCTCAAAAAATTAGCAGGATATTTCGATATTTTTACACTTGAACAGGTACCAAGAGAGGATAATGCTAATGCTGATGCCTTGGCAAATCTAGGATCATCAGTCAGGATACCGGAAGGAACCCGAATACCAATATTACATATCCTATATCCTACGATGGATCCTCAGGATAAGGAAGTAGTAAGTGTTCAGGATCCTGATGATGAGTATCCTGAGGAGGATCCTAAGTATTGGATGGCTCCAATCATAAGATATCTCAAGGAAGGACACATCCCAAAGGATGAAAATCCTAAGGCCTTTAGAATGAAGGTATCACGATTCACTATTATAAATAATATCTTGTACAAGAAATCTCTTGCAGGACCATATCTGAGGTGCTTGGAGGATCCCAAAACTAAAGAGGTGCTTCAGGATATACACGAAGGGGATTGTTGTAACCATACTGGGGCCAGATCATTATTCTTAAAGGTATTAAGAACATGATACTATTGGCCGACGATGAGAAAAGATGCTGCAGAATATGCTCGAAGATGTGACGCGTGTCAAAGACACAGTAATATATTACATCAACCTGCTGAGCCACTTTATCCTATCGCTTCCCCTTGGCCATTCATGAAGTGGGGAATGGATATAGTAGGAAAATTGCCAAAGGCTCTAGGAGGAAAGGTCTTCATGCTGGCAATGACTGATTATTTCTCTAAGTGGGTCGAAGCTGAAGCATTTGTTCAAGTCAGAGATCAAGAAGTAGTATCCTTCATAAAAAGGAATATCCTGACTAGGTTTGGAGTACCAGCTGAGATAATTTGTGACAATGGATCTCAGTTTATAAGTAAGAGGACTACTGACTTTTGCAAGAGTTGGGGAATCAAAATGATCACATCCACACCGGTGCATCCTCAAGAAAATGGACAATAAGAATCCTCAAACAAGATAATTGTCAACAATTTAAAGAAAAGGCTTGGAGCTAAGAAGGGAAGATGGGCAGAAGAAATACCCTTTGTTTTATGGGCTGATAGAACAACGGTAAAAAGTGCAACTGGCCAAACCCCGTTTTCCTTGGTATTTAGAGCAGAAGCGGTGATCCCGACAGAAATGGTGTTACCTACGGCGATATCCGATCTCCGGGATCCTGAGCAGAATCCTGAAGCCCTATGCCAGGAATTGGATACTGTTGATGAGACAAGAGATGCAGCAAAACTAAGGATGACAGCATATTAACAGAGGATATCCAGAGCATATAACAAGAATATAAGGACTAGAAGGTTCCAAGTTGGAGATTGGGTGTTAAGAAAAGCTTTTCAGAATACTACCAATCCTGCAGATGGAAAACTGGCTCCATAGTGGGAAGGACCCTATGAGATTGAATCAGAATCAGGAAAAGGAGCATATCGACTCAAGAATATGGAGGGGGATATGCTACCAAGATCCTGGAATGCTATACATCTAAAGCTCTATTTCAAGTGAGTTTGGAATTTAAATTCTAACTCAGGATGGTATGGATCCTATCTCTTTTAATATGTTTTAATATTATTTATTCTTTTGAACCCATTACTGACTTAAGCATCGGAGGGGTGTTAGCCAGGCTAACACCCACCTATTATGGATCATTTTCTGAGCATATATATCCTGACTAATATTCTGCTTTTGATTGTTTACTTGTGATCAGGATACCGCATCAGGATATTGGTAACATCCTGGTGCGATATCCTGGTATTAACTAAATTAACCACGTGCAGGTTAGAAGCTGTGGGTCACTAACGGTCAAGTGGACCTCTTCTCCTTAAGACTCGGGCAAACTAGTTATATGAGAGACGTTGAACCCGAAAGACCAGGTCTACAACCTTCGTATGGGGAATATCCGCCGAATCTTGGTTTAATAGGAAAGTTAGTTGTTTTCGTTTAGCTATAAATAGTATGATCGGATCAAGTTAAGGCACTCACTTTTCATTCGCACAATTTACTCTCTAGTTACTAGCAATCACTACACACCAACACTTGTACTCAAATTACATTGTAACACCTAGACGATCCGCATCATATCCTGAACTGTATCCTGATATTTGAAGCAATAGAAGAACAAGGCAGCTGCAATTGTCAGCTCCCGAGGTTTTGTACCGGCGATCTAGATTGACCAAGGGCTTTCCTCGTATATCCGGTGTCACCCTTTACCTTTTTTGCTCATTGTTTGATCATAAATACAGCTCTGTATCCTGAGCCGTATCCTCAAACGTTTTTTACAAACAACTTAATAAAAATATTTTAAACACATATTTCTAGCACACTACCTCACTAAACTAATTTAATCACTTAATTGCTTCGGTAGTTTTTGACCAAAACAATTTGGCGCCCACCGTGGGGCAAGTGGTGCTATTTTTACTAAAAACTTTAGTAAAATCATTACTCGGTTTTCTATTGTCAAAAGTTTTTGCTACATTGTTTTCAATGGCCTCGAGATCAAACATGAGCTCTTCTACCATGTTTGCTACAACCTCTGCAACAATTAGTTCGGTGCTTCCACCTCCTCCTCCAAGAATGCAAGCCTCTTCACAGGGAACTGAGAGTCATGTGGCTCGGGATGTTATCCCCGCTCCCAGTGCCCAGGGATCTGGTCCTGTTTTGGCTTCTAATGACGAAATTCTGAATTTGTTTGGTAGTGTACAGGAACGGATGAGGCAGCAGCAGGAAACTAATCGGATGCTGATGAGAGAGATACAACTCTTGAAATCCGGCCCAAGTAGGCCTGCTGAAGAAACTGTCACTTCTTTGCAACCCAGGGCTTTGAACTTCAGTTCTGCAGTTTACACTGAGGATAACCGGGGGAATATCGTGCCAAGCCATTCCCAGAATCATACTCCTGAGATACCCTCTTCAATAAGAGTATCAACCGTGAGAAGCTCAGGATATGCTTCAGGATATGGCCAGAATCCTCAGACTGGTAACCTATCAAATAATAATATTCTTGCTACTAACAATAGTGGATCTTTGCAGGATGCAGGTATGACGTCAACATTTACTAGGGAGCTTCAAAAGCTAAAAGGCATGATATCCAGTGTGCCTGGAGTGGTTCAGCCGATTCCAGAAGTATCCCAAGACAGTCACAGGATATCCTGGTTTACGCATCCTATCTATGATGCTGAAATCCCGAAAAGATTTCAAACCCCCAACATGAAACTCTATGACAGAATCACAGATGCTGAAGAGCATATCGCCCAGTATAGGGAAAGGATGGAGATCAACCCTATCCCTCCAGATCTCAAGGAAGCATGAGTCTGCAAGGGTTTTGGTTCTACCTTGATAGGATCAGCCTTAAAATGGCTGTTAAATGTTCCTCCTCACTCAATTACTTCGTTTGCTCATTTGGTTAATTTATTTAATAGTCAGTTTTCTTGCAGCCGGAGTTTTGAGAAACTAACCAGTGATCTTTACAGGATAACTCAAGGGCCTCAGGAATCCTTGAGGGATTATGTGAACAAGTTTAGTTGGGAATCCTTGGATATCCCACATCTTGATATTGCAACAGCTGTGCAGGCTTTTAAGATGGGATTACAAAAAGATTCTCAGTTTTATCAGGATCTTGTAATGAATCCCTGCAGGAATCTCGACGAAGCTCGTAACAGGGCCTTGAGATATATTCGCTTGGAGGATGAAAAAAAGATGCAAGAGAGGATGAATTCCACCTCAACCTATGAATCAACCAATAAGAAATCAGGATCCTCGTATAAACCATATCGCTCTAAGCCGTATGGCAGAATTGACAACAGGAAAGTGAATGTTGTTGAAGATGAGGATCCTGAAGAATATCCTGAATTATCTGAATATTGCTTTTCTGTTAACATACCTGAGTTAATGTATGCTATGCAGGGTTTAGGAGACAAAGCTAGGTGGCCTCGAAAGAATCAACAAAAAGCTGATTGGAAGGATAAATCCAAATGGTGTGCCTTCCATGAAGATTTCGGACATGTAACTGAGGATTGCATTGCTCTAAGAAAGGAAATAAGTTATCTTCTAAGCAAGGGATATCTGAAGGATCTCCTAGGAAGAAAGAAGACTAAGGCTCAGGATACTGAGAAGGATCATGAACAAGCAGCATCACCTCATGCGGATGCCAAGATAATCAACTTTATTTTGGGAGGATCCGACATTTGTGGGACTTCATATTCTGCGGCCAAGAGACATGCAAAGGAAGCTAAGGCCGAGAGGGGAGATAAACCAGCCAGGATGACTACCCTCACAACTGACAAAGTGATCACTTTCGACAGTGATGACAGGGATACTGTCCAGGATCCTCACCATGATGCTCTCGTAATAACATTATATGTGGCTAACCATTTTGCACGCAGAATATTGGTGGATAATGGCAGCTCCGTTAACATAATCCAAATAGAAACTTTGAAAAGAATGAATGTATCTCCAATGGATATTACTTCAAAATCCACCGTGCTTGTTGGGTTCAGTGGAGAGGCCAGGAACACAGTGGGAGAGATAAAGTTACCAGTATATGTTGAAGGGGTCAACTCAATACAACGTTTCTATGTGATGGACTCCCTATCCTGCTATAACTTCATACTAGGCAGGCCATGGATCCATGATATGAAGGCTGTGCCATTGACTTATCATCAGTGCATCAAGATCCCTACCCCTTGGGGGGTTGTCAAGGTTGATAGTGATCAGCAGGAGGCGAAGGAATGTTACTCATCCTCAATGAAATCCTCAATCAAGCCTAATGCAGCATAGCAATTACAGATGCGGGCCAAGGATGTCGTCGAGGCTTTGGAGCAGGATGTAAAGAAAGTGGTCCTAGATCAGAATAATCCGGATATCTCGGTGCTCGTGGGAACCAATATCCCTCAGAATATTGAAGATCAATTAACTAATTTTTTGAAATGCAGGATGTCAACGTTCGCTTGGAAGCACGAGGATATGACATGTATTTCCAAGGATATTATAACGCATAAGCTTGGTATTGACAGGTCATTCAAGCCTGTCCAACAAAAGAGAAGGAAATTTGCTCCGGAACGAAATATGATCATCCAAGAGGAAGTTGAAAGGCTACTAAAGAGCAAGATGATTAGGGAAGTGAAGTTTCCCAAATGGCTGGCTAATGTGGTTGTGGTGCAAAAGAAAAACGAGAAATGGAGAGTATGTGTGGATTACACCGACTTGAATAAAGCTTGTCCCAAAGATCCGTTTCCTCTACCTCATATTGATTCAATGGTGGATGCTACTGCTGGCCACGAGATGTTAACCTTCATGGATGCCTCTTCAGGATTTCAGCAAATCCAAATGGAACCCTCTGATCAGGAGGATACTGCTTTCATGACACCCACAGGTATTTATTGTTATATTGCTATGCCCTTTGGTTTGAAAAATGCACGTGCAACATATCAGAGATTGGTGAACATGATGTTTAAAGACAAGCTGGGGGACACTATGGAGGTTACATCGACGACATGGTAGTAAAGTCTAAAAAGGCTGAGGATCACCTCCAGGATATCAAGGGAGCATTTGATATCCTGGATCAGTATAACATGAAGCTAAATCCTGCTAAGTGCCATTTTGGAGTGGGGCAGGACAGTTTCTAGGATATATGGTGACTAAAAGAGGGATAGAGGCAAGCCCGGAGCAGATTAAAGCTATCTTGGATATTAAGTCACCTTCAAATATGAAGGATGTTCAACGGTTAACAGGCCGAGTAGCAGCATTGAACAGATTTATTTCAAGATCCTCGGAAAAGTGCAAGGAATTTTATGATATCCTCAAGAAGAATAAGAAGTTCGAATGGGGAGCAAAGCATGAAGCGGCGCAGGATTTGAAGCAGTATCTTTCAACCGCACCCTTATTGATGAAGCCTGAGGATAGCGAACCATTATCCCTGTATCTTGCAGTATCAGGGAATGCAGTAAGTGTTGTCCTTGTAAAGGATCATGAAGGTCAGCAGTATCCTGTTTATTATGTTAGTAAAAGTTTATTAGATGCTGAAACTAGGTATTCTCACTTAGAGAAACTGATATTAGCCCTAGTTATGGCATCAACAAAACTTAGACATTATTTTGAGACACATAGGATTCATGTTAAAACTAATTATCCTGTTAAAAATGTGCTTAGGAAACCTGAAATGTCAGGTAGGATGGCTAAGTGGTCAGTAAAACTAAGTGCCTTTGATCTAGTATATGAACCTAGAAATGCTATAAAGTCTCAGGCTCTAGCAGACTTTGTGGCTGATTTCAGTAGTGATATTCAAAATGATGTAGACCTAGAAGTACAGCAGCTAGGAGAAAACTTAGAATCCTGGACTTTATATACTGATGGTGCATCTAATGTAAGAGGTGTAGGTTTAGGTATACTACTAAAATCGCCACAGGGGGACATATTACCCCAGGCTGTTAGGTGTGAATTTCCTGCTACTAATAATGAAGCAGGATATGAGGCTTTAATTGCAGGATTAGAGTTGGCTAAATATATGAGTATCAAGAATTTGCAAGTATATGTTGACTCCTTGTTAATCACTAATCATTTTAATGGATCCTATGCAGTTAAAGGTGAGAAGTTAATCGAGTATCTCGAAATTCTCAAAAAATTAGCAGGATATTTCGATATTTTCCCACTTGAACAGGTACCAAGAGTGGATAATGCTGAAGCTGATGCCATGGCGAATCTAGGATCATCAGTCAGGATACCAGAAGGAACCCGAATACCAATGTTACATATCTTATATCCTACGATGAACCCTCAGGATAAGGAAGTACTAAGTATTCAGGATCCTGATGGGTATCCTGAGAAGGATCCCAAGTCCTGGATGGTTCCAATTATAAGATATCTCAAGGAAGGACACATCCCAAAGTATGAGAATCCTAAGGCCTTTAGAATGAAGGTATCACGATTCACTATTATAAATAATGTCTTGTATAAGAAATCCCTTGCAGGACCATATCTGAGGTGCTTAGAGGATCCCGAAACTAAGGAAGTGCTTCAGGACATACACGAAGGGGATTGTGGTAACCATACTGGGGGCAGGTCATTGTTCTCAAAGGTGTTAAGAACAGGATATTATTGGCCAACGATGAGAAAAGATGCTGCAGAATATGCTCGAATATGTGATGCATGTCAAAGGCACAGTAACATGTTACATCAGCCGGCCGAACCACTTTATCCTATAGCTTCCCCTTGGCCATTCATGAAATGGGGAATGGACATAGTAGGAAAATTGCCAAAGGCTCCAGGTGGAAAGGTCTTCATGTTGGCAATGACCGATTATTTCTCTAAGTGGGTCGAAGCTGAAGCATTCATTTAGGTTAGAGATCAAGAAGTGGTATCCTTCATAAAAAGGAATATCCTGACTAGGTTTGGAGTACCAGCTGAGATAATTTGTGACAATGGATCTCAATTTATAAGTAAAAGGACTACTGGCTTTTGCAAGAGTTGGGGAATCAAAATGATTACATCCACACCGGTACATCCTCAAGCAAATGGGCAGGCAGAATCCTCAAACAAGATAATTGTTAACAACTTGAAAAAGAGACTAGGGGCTAAGAAAGGAAGACGGGCAGAAGAATTACCCTTTGTTTTGTGGGCTGATAGGACGACAGTGAAAAGTGCAACTGGCCAAACCCCGTTTTCCTTGGTGTTTGGAGCAGAAGCGGTGATCCCGACAGAAATGGTGATACCTACAGCGAGATCCAACCTCCGGGATCCTGAGCAGAATCCTGAAGTCCTATGCCAGGAACTGGATACTATTGATGAGACAAGAGACGCATCAAGGCTAAGGATGGCAGCATATCAACAGAGGATATCTAAAGCATATAACAAGAATAT
This sequence comes from Helianthus tuberosus, assembly GCA_030545235.1. NCBI lineage: Eukaryota > Viridiplantae > Streptophyta > Magnoliopsida > Asterales > Asteraceae > Helianthus > Helianthus tuberosus. The sequence continues at coordinate 19,344 of JARYGA010019932.1, forward strand.
AAGGACTAGAAGATTTCAAGTTGGAGATTGGGTATTGAGAAAGGCTTTTCAGAATACTACTAATCCTGCTGATGGAAAGTTGGCTCCAAAATGGGAAGGACCCTATGAGGTTGAATCAGAATCAGGAAAAGGAGCATACCGACTCAAGAATATGGAGGGGGATATGTTACCGAGATCCTGGAATGCTATACATCTAAAACTCTGTTTCAAGTGAGTATGGAATTTAAATTCTAACTCAGGATGGTATGGATTCTATCTCTTTTATTAAATTTTGATATTATTTATTGTTTTGAACCCATTACTAACTTAAGCATCAGAGGGGTGTTAGCCAGGCTAACACCCACGTTAGCTTACTGTTGTTTTGCAGTATATGCTTCAGGATATTGCTCTGGGATATACATTCAGGATACTTCGAAAGATTAGAGGATTGGCCCCCTCTCTCACATTTAAGGGATCCTGATCCCTTCAAAGGTTTAAAGGTATTCAGCTTTCTCACGAATTGGGTTTGAACACCCCGCTTGGAGCGCAAGTTGTCCAGGGATAGTTCAAGGTGGCGGGACCAGTTCATGTAAAAGTGGCTGACAATTTCGTCACTGTTGGCTATATCCTGGACCCTTAAGGTATATGAGGATTGATCACCCTCTCTCGCGAAAGGGTATTTTCATACTCTGTAAGGTTTAAAGGTTTTCACCTTTCTAAGTCTTGGAGTTTATACACTCCCGCCTGTAGCGCATGAAAATTTGGGATTTTTCCCCAGGATACCTATGGGATTTTCCCCAAGATACTAAGGATTTATCTCCAGAATGCTTTCAGGTTTTACCTCGGTAACACAAGAATTGTCCATATGGTCAAAACTTGGATTCAAAAAATTTTATAAGTGTTCGAAGATTTCGTGCACATGGGACATTCCTCCTAAGGAGATTGTGTGGAGCTCAGAAAATTAAATTGGGACCTAAGATACTAAGTATCTCGAACTGGGGACATCTTTGTGGCAAAAGTTGCAACAGGAGTAAAGTCCAATATCAAGGTTGTACTCTGTTCCTGGTATGATCTTTCCTTTGTGAATCTTACACAGATTGTTTGAACTTTCAAAACTACGTTTAAAGTTTAAGTATCCTGATTAGGATATGTCTTTAGGATATATTCTCGAAATATATTCTCGAAATATGATTCAGGATGTTTGGTTGGAATATTTGGGATACAATACTTGGATTTAAAAATCGGAGTTGAATTTGTTTATAAATGCTGAGTGAACCGTCTTTTCCCTTTGAAAACTATGTTTAAATTATTTGAGATTTTGAAAAATAAACTATCTCTTATCCGTCAGAGACATTGTCTAAATTGTTTAGATTTTGAGAAGTCCTATTCGACAAAAGTCTTCATAGGATACCACTAAATATATTGATCAGGATATTTTCAAAAAATAATTGTACAAATTTTGCAAAGCTAAAATCTAAACTAAGTGATGCATGACAAAAATTAAAAGGCAACAACAAATAAGTTAAACGGTGGTTATGCTATTAACAAGTCAAAAGTTATGCCTTTGGTTTCACCTCAAACTGAGGCCCATCCACCAAAAGCACTATTAGTTTTTACCATATTTAAGCAACGGTTGAAGGTTTCGTCTCAAAACGAGACCCATCCGCCTCCAACCATTGCATCATCCAAAATAAATTATACTAACTGATGACCAAGGGTTTCATCCTGAAATACAGGACCCATCCACCTTTGGTCATTGTTTTGTTCTAGTGCAGGAAATGTAAATTGTTCAGTAGCAGAAAAAGTAAATTGTTTGTACAGACCAAAACCATGAAATTTAAAAAAGTGGGCTCCGGCTTTGGCACGTATATCCATCATCGCCCACATCGCTGCACTTAAGGGGCAGCTCCTTCCTTCATCGTGACGTCTCCACCAGCATCCTCTTCAACATTTGTCCCAGTATCTTCAGCAGCATCCTCTCCACCAGCGTTTTCTCCAGCATCATTAGCAGCATTCTTTGAAGCACTAGTATCCACTATCTTGGTAGGTTCTTCTGCAGTAGATTTAGCAGGAGGCTCCACAGGATTCCCCCCAAGATCTCTCAGTTTCGCCTCCCAGGCCTTGGTGTTCCAAGAAGGGCATTGCAAACCCAAAGCCATTGCCTCGTAAGCCATTTTCAGTCTGGCCTGGAGAAGGGAGATGACGACAGAATTCTTGAGCCTCTCCCGGTATGAAGCCATAGCCTGCTCGTGTTGAACCTGAGCCACGTCGAACTTAGCTTGAGCCTCCTGGGTGATCTTCTGGATGACAGACTGGTGATCTTGAGTCATAGCCTTGTACTTAGCCTCGTAGTGCTCCGATTTGGCGGTGGCAATTGCTTCTTGATCTGCGATGGTGGCCTCGGCCTTTTTCAGCTGGCTTTCAAGCATGACATTCGAGCCGCATGCATCCTCATAGAGAAACACCAGGCGTTCGAGACCCTGTAAAGAAATCAGGTATTGACTTTAATTGACTTTATTAACTAGCATATGTTGCAGGATATGGGTCAGGATACCAACCTGGTTGAGGAAGCCGGTCATGAATTTGCTGGATTCCGTAAACCCATGGTTCTCGAATGGGAACACATGGGGTGTAGCGGGGGGCTCAACTTCCTTTCTCTTTCGGGAGCTAGAGGCCCGGGTCCTGGATGCTGGAGGAGGTTTAGGAGCAGAAGTAGTCTTTGAACTAGTAGGCTTCGGAGTGACAGATGACTTCGGATTGGATTCTTGCTTGGGAGGTGCGAGGCTAGAGTAACTGTCCAACTCGTCAAGCTGGAAGCCTTCGAGGTTGATAACTGGCACTGCGCAAGGGAAGATATTTTCAGACTTATTATACCTCTGAAAAATAAAAGGTTTAATAAATAAAGATAATTTCTGAGAATATGCTTACCAGACATGTTGGAACTTGATCTTTGACTTTGACTTGGACTTGTGAGTAGCAGGGTAAAGGACCTTTCCCTTTCCGGAAGCTTGTAGATTTCTTTTATCCTTCTTTCTGATTCGGCACTTGGGGGGAGCTAATTCCTTGAAGTTTGCTGCAAAAAGGAATAAACATATCAGGATATCGGTTCAGGATGTAGTCTCGGGATATGATGTGACAACCCGGACTTTCCAGGTCTTCACTTGATGCGCTGCTTGTTGCACAACTGCTTGTTAACTGTGATTAATTGTGTTATTATTGTTTATGTATGCGATTATTGAGTATGATTAACGTATGATATTTTGGTTATTTAACCTATTTGTGTTTGCTTGGGCCGCACATGTCATGAATGCTTTTGGGTCACCACCACACTTATAATAATTGGCCCAGTCCTCTTGTGCTTACCACATACCATTCCTCGGCCCACTCCCCTTAAACAAGTTCAGCCCAACATCCCCTCTTTCATGTATACGTAAACACATGGACATATCCCACATTTCAAACCCTAAAACTTGTTTCCCCATCATCGAAACATCGTATCATCTCTCTCTCTCGTTCATGTGTGCTATCTCAACACTTCAGGTTAGTAATATCATTAATTGATTTGTTTCTGTTGGGCATGCAATTGTGTGCAATCTGTTGATGCTTCGTATGTGTAATCATAGATTGGTATGCTCTAGGATTATTGTTAGAAAACTGGAAAATAACATGAGCAATGATGATTCGTAGGAATACATCACAAGAGAACATGGTTACACGGGTTAAAATATATTTAGATTTGATATAATTTGTTTGTGCTTTTAGTGTTGATTGATGATTAGTCGATACCCAGAAGGGTGTAATGTTGGTGATGCTGATTGATATGTTAATTGCAATTCTGTTCTAGGATATTGAGTATAAACTGATCGGTTGAGATTATGATTAGGGATTCATGATTTGATGATAACTGAAACGTTGTACAACAGGAAAGTGATGATGTTCCCCGACGAAACCCTCAGGCCGACGAAACCTAGAGTTTCGCCACCCCATTGCCGACGAAACCTAGGGTTTCGCCACCTTCACCTTCATGATGTAAACCTGGTGATCTATTTCTGTAATGCTTGAAGTGTAACTTGTTGCTAAGATTTATGTGTGTATGCATGATTCTAAAGTAGTTATGATATCTCGGCCCAATCACTTTAACACTAACGCAGAAGTTTGTCGGCCCATGTGCATGAAATGAGTATCATATAAGATTGTTCAGTATTCTCATAAGTTCTTGTCGGCTAATAAGTTGAGTAAAGGTTCATTTTTTCAATATTTTGGTCCAATTAAATAGATTGATTCATTAAACTTCTTATAATAGTCAAGGTGGGCATGTGATACAAAAAGGGATTTCTTGGGAAATATGATTAGAATAGGAGGTCTAATAATGGTTCGATACATGTACGGATTGTCAATTCATTATCACATTGTGTTTCATGAAGTGGAATTAGGGGATCATTCTGTGATATGATTGGGTATTGTGATTTGCATGATAATGCGTGAAATACATGTGTGCTACTAGTGTAATATGAGCAAGAAACTATGTGACTCGAGTCTATGTGAAACTGATTAGCTTTGACAACCATGCTAGGACTTGATTGATTAACTTGAATGCGTGAGTAAACATACCGAGCAAACCAAGGTGAGTTCACACTTTCTACAAGGCATGGGATTCCCAAGGGTTGGGAATGGGTTAAAGAACTAAAACGGAAACTACATATTCTCCTTGGGTAGGATATGTACGGCCATCCTCCATGGGTAGGATGCCAAGATTAAACCTCGTGTATTCTCCTTGGGTAGGATACGTACGTTCGTCCTCCTTGGGTAGGACAACAAGATTAAACATACTGGACCAAAACTCTATCATAAGTCCCTCATTTTATATCGACTTAATCGCCGAGGCCGATGGCGAGCGGGTCATTAGTTAATAGCGCTATTAGGTTTAACAAACCTCACACCGTGTCATTCGAACGGGCGTGTACTAATGGACTAAGGAAAAGGGTCAATGATGATAGACATTGACTTAGGGCACAACTTACTTTCGTTAGTAGTCGATATGGCACGGTCTGGTAATTCACATGGGAAGCCCCCACTAATTATTGAGAAGGTTTGGGAAATCAAGGTACGGGTTATGGTTTGAAAAAGAAGAAACAGGTTAAACATACTCTCAACCATGGGGTAACCCCCATGGAAAGTAAGCCAACTAAAGACAAACTGTGTTTTCGTAAACAACTTAAAACGAACACTCAACTGTGAACTCGCTCAACTTTGTTGTTGATTCGTTGTTACATGCCTTGCAGGTCTTTAGGTGCATATTGACTGGACCTTGCTGTCTAGGAGGTTGGAGTGGTCATGGGTCGAGTTACATGGAAACGCAACACAAGACTAAGGACTTTTACATGTAGTTTATAAACTCTTAAACGAATGAAATATGCTTCCGCTGTAAACTATGAAATATTGTAACGTTGTAACACTTATTATTAATAAATGAAAGTTTTATTTAAATATACCCATGAGCTCAATGTGATTAGTGGCTAAGATCCTGGTCAGTCATGCCTCCAAGCGGTGATACTCCGCGAGTGGATTTTGGGGGTGTGACATATTGTGACAACTGTGTTCTGTAAGTGATGTTCGATGTAAAACAATGGTGTTTCTATGTGCGTAATTGTGTTTGGTGATTTTACAATTTGATTTGATTCCAATTTCAAGCTTTAAATCGATTTCTGGAAGGTTATACGCAAACTGGTGCATAAAAGCAGTCAGTATAACGTGAAAAACACTCTGGAATAGGGACATAGGCTAAACATACCTTAAATAATCTTTACATAACTTAGAAATAAGTTTTGAGGGCTTTGGTATGGCAAAATCAAGTTAATTCGCTTACACGAACTAAATTTGACAAACAGCGAAAGTATGCCAATTTGAACTGTAACGAACATTCTGGAACATGACCATAAGTTAAAAATACCCTAAATATCCTTTACATAGCTTATAAATAGGCTTTGAGGGGTTCGGTGTGCTAAAATAAACTTTTGGGTCATTCAGGGACTAAAAGCGTCAAAAAGTGCACAAGTTTGCATTTTCGCGCATAACTTACATTCTGAATACATCCGGACATCCAAAAATTCATGTAATCATTAAAATATTATGTTTTAGTGATTGGCTTGATAAAAATCCATTCGTCGCACAATTTGGACCATTTTTGCGTCCGTTACGACTTCCATCGTAATTAACCGAACAACGCAACCGTACGGCCAAACGAACCGACATCCAAGATATTTCTGAGAATATTTCATGTTCCCCATGCTTTAACATCCTTTTGAAGCTTAAAAATGGGCTTGACGGGTGTTAGAAGTGCCAAAACACGACCATACGCGCACAGGGACCAAAACTGCCAAAACTGAAACTTGCTGGTCTGCAGGGTCCTTACGGACCGTAAGGGTGAGGACCATACGGTCCGTAAGCATGTGCCAGAACATCAAAAACTTCTTTCCAGCCTGTTTCCAGCTGTTAAACACTCAAAACCCACTTCCACATGTTATTTCCTGATGCTAGGGGGGCCATTTTGATGTATCCTTAGTATTGTAACACATGTATGGATGAGATTGAATTACGGATTACGATAAATGATCTTAACGGTTCAAGGAAATCTATAAATACCCCATCCCATTCACTTGCAAACCCACTTGATTTTTGAAATTTCTCTAAGTTGGGGTGTTTCATCACCTTATACCTGAGAATACTTGGAAAATCAATCTTGCGGGGACCCTTTGTAAGTATTCCTTCGTTCTTTTTATGCGTTTTAGCGTTAAAGTCAAACTGTGTTTGACTTTCTGCATTGACCAGTTTATGGTCAATGCGAAGTTCGTTTGAACTTCATAACGTGAGCGTAATCACGATAGTTATAGTCCCTAGTGACTATACCTACTGATTACCACGTTATCTAGGCTCCGTGAAGAGTCGTAGTTTCGGGCAAAATGCGTATTCTTGCGTATTTTGTAACCAAACTACTTTTGGGTATCAAGACCCTTTGTCTTGATACCAAACCTGTTTTCAAACTTAGTTAAGCATGTTTTAACATGCTTAGCTCGTCACTTTTAGTTTAGTGCTTATATAGGGTCGTAAGGTAAGCGATCTAAACAATCGCTTATACTTTCAAACCCGACCAAACACATTAGGTGACCATAGTTGTATAGGGAATAACCTTCCGAGGTTATACCTTATGGCCACGACGTTTAAGTAGTTGTATGATAGGTAGTTTATATGCCTTAGGTAAATTAACAAAATGCCCTTTTTACGCCAAAATTCATTTTAAGCATATGTAACCTAAACTTTTGTCACATAACTGATTATACTACATGATTAAACTTGTATAGGCATATAATACTTGTCATAGGACTAGTTAGACGTCTCGAACGCACATTTGCGCGCACGACGCGTTAAAGTAGCATAAGCTACCTTAATGGGTCGCGATGGGTCGAAAGCACTTAGGTTAGGTTCTGATTTAGAATGTAGGCTTTGTTAAACCATATCACATGAGTTCCAACACTCATTTGGTTTGCAAGACCTCATTCTGTCCGATCTTCCGATTTAGGTGTCTATTGTTTGACTAGTGGTTCGATTACTAGGTGATGCTTGATTTCTCTGGTTTACTCGAGTTTGTTGAAGTACTCTATTGGTTGAGGATACCTTGCACTACATGTGAGTACATAGTTCCCCTATTTTACTGTTTTCAAATGTTTTGGGGTGATTCATATGTACAAAATGTTTTCAAGGTTTAAACGATGATTTCAAAAACGAATAGAACGATTTATACTAAACTAATAACGATTTCGATAATGTGAATGAACTTGTTGGTTATAGTTACATAACGAATGACATTCATTAATTTTGGCCGAAACGACCAGTATTAGGTTATGGTACCATAGGATCCGACAAATCCCGTTATTGCACTATACCCATGGTTATGTGTGGGTGTTGTGGGTAACGACTGAATCTGTAATTATTAACTTACCCTTTGGGGGTTTTTTAACACGAGAAGCGAGGAACGAGGAAGTCGAGTCATGAAGGTTTGAATGTTATTAGCGAGACGACCATATATATAAGTTTTCACAATTAAAACGAGGATGATTTTAACGATTTAAACTAGAAAACGATTTGGAAACGATGTTAAACGATTTGGGTAAACGATTAGTTTTTGGTTAGTGTTTAGATAACGGGACGGGTGTAATGTGGTGAAAACATGGTAGATACGCCGCTGGTACTTCTTATATATAAGTGTTTTCAACATATTACATTCCGTGGCGTTATTTAGTTCACTGGGGTAAACGATATTGAAACGATGTCACACAACGATGTTTTCGAAATAATATACGAGTTTTATTAACGAGTTTATACGAGATGTTTTACAAGATGGTTTTCTAAAAAAAAAAGCTTTTGGGTTAAGAATCGTGGCTACGAAATTTTATAAATTATAACCATCTTGATTTGAGTTGGTTAATCATGTTGCAATATTATACACTTTTAAAAACAAGGTTTTCGAGGTATTGCAATATATGTAAACAAGCCATGATTCCGATACTCTTATAAAAACCTATGTACTCGCCAGCATTTCTTTGCTGACTTTGTTTTTACATATGTTTCAGGTGTTGTCTTGATTGACGTTCTAGGATGCATGCGTCACATAGGATCTGGACGAGGCCTTAGTGACATAAAATGATGATAGTTGATATAAAACTTGTTTGTTATGTGTTAAAACAATGTTAATGCTTAATATTATCAATAAAACGAAACACTTTTTGTATCCATGGTTATGAAACGATAATTCTGTTACAACACTCCCCGACATTTCCGCCACGCTTTGTTGTTTTACGTGGTCGAGGTGTGACACATATAATTGGGGATATTCCTAAAACCCTAAATCCTACCAGAAGTTAACCATCTCGTAGGAAGGTCAGAACCTCTATCAATGGAGTCCCTTTTTACGAAGAAGAATTTTTTTGTCCATTTATCCTCATTCTTGGTGGCCTTAAGAATGAGAGGATCTCTGGAAATAGAAAATAGAAGAAACCGGCTGGAACCATGAGATCTTAAACGGTAGGCCATTGGGAGATCTTCGATGCACAGATCGGGCATGTGACGAACCTTGATTCGCTCCAAGGTGACTAACACTCGCCAAACCATGGGCATGATTTGGGCGAAGCTAAGACCAGTAAGCTCGAAGAAACGAGAAATGAAGGGAGAAAACGGATACTGAAGCCCTATGGAGAAAGAATAAGCAAAAAAACATACCCACTCGTCAGAACAAAAATCCGATCGGACCTCTCGGTCGAATGGACGGAAAATCATCCCGGCGGGAAAGGCACCGGAGGCTCGTAAAGCCGCAATATCGGCATTATCAAAAGAGCAAACCTCTTTTGAGGGTTCCTTGAGTAGGTTTTGTTTGTGAAAGGGGGAAACAGAGTCCGCCGTTTGGGATCTAGTGCGAGTAGCCATGGAGGATCACAACCGGAAAATAGAGGGTTTAAACAGAGAAAGTAGGGAAGAGAGAGAGAAAAAATACCTGAAAATCTCTTGAAGATAGAGATGACCATAATGAGAAGTCCCTCAGTTGATATAGGCTGGACATAGGGGGTGAAGAGTAAAAGTAGCATGGGAAGTTGCACAATGTCATCTCAAACATCACCTCGTTTTAATTGTCTTGGTTTACGAGATAAGGTTTTAAAATATATCCGTTGGATTGGTATACCAACAGATATATTTGGGGACAACTGTTATGGATCATTTTCTGAGCATATATATCCTGACTAATATTCTGCTTTTGATTGTTTACTTGTGATCAGGATACTGGATCAGGATATTGGTAACATCCTGGTGCGATATCCTGGTATTAACTAAATTAACCACGTGCAGGTTAGAAGCTGTGGGTCACTAACGGTCAAATGGACCTCTTCTCCTTAAGACTCAGGCAAACCAGTTATATGAGAGACGTTGAACCCGAAATACCAGGTCTACAACGTTCGTATGGGGAATATCCGCCGAATCCCGGTTTAATAGGAAAGTTAGTTGTTTTCGTTTAACTATAAATAGTATGATCGGATCAAGTTAAGGCACTCACTTTTCATTCGCACAATTTACTCTCTAGTTACTAGCAATCACTACACACCAACACTTGTACTCAAATTACATTGTAACACCTAGACGATCCGCATCATATCCTGCACTGTATCCTGATATTTGAAGCAATAGAAGAACAAGGCAGCTGCGATTGTCAGCTCCCGAGGTTTTGTGCCGGCGATCTAGATTGATCAAGGGCTTTCCTCGTATATCCGGTCTCACCCTTTACCTTTTTTGCTCATTGTTTGATCATAAATACAGCTCTGTATCCTGAGCCGTATCCTCAAACTGTTTTTACAAACAACTTAATAAAAATATTTTCAACACATATTTCTAGCACACTAACTCACTAAACTAATTTGATCACTTAATTGCTTCGGTAATTTTTTACCAAAACACCACCTTAGTTTACAGTTGTTTTGCAGTATATGCTTCGGGATATAGCTCCAGGATACACACTCAGGGTACTTCGAGAGATTAGAGGATTGGCCCCCTCTCTCACGTTTAAGGGATCCTGATCCCTTCACAGGTTTAAAGGTATTCACCTTTCTCTCGAATTGGGTTTAAACACCCCGCCTGGAGCGCAAGTTATCCAGGGATAGTTGAAGATAGCGGGACCAGTCCATGTAAAAGTGGCTGACAATTTCATTATTGTTGGCTATATCCTGGATCCTAAAGGTATATGAGGATTGATCACCCTCTCTCACGGAAGGGTATTTTCATACTCTCTAAGGTTTAAAGGTTATCACCTTTCTAAGTCTTGGAGTTTATACACTCCCGCCTGTAGCGCATGAAAATTTGGGATTTTCCCCAGGATACCTATGGGTTTATCCCCAGCATACTTAGGATGTATATCCAGTATATTTTAGGGTTTATCCCCATTAACACAATAACTGTTCAAACGGTTGGAATTGATGTTCAGAAAATTTCTAAGTGTTCAAAGACTTTATGCACAGGGGACATTCCTTCTGAGGCGATTGTGTAAAGCTCGAAGGATCAAATTTAGACTTAGTGTATTAAGTATCTCAGACTGGGGACATCTTACAGGAAGAAAATTGCAAAAGGATTGAAGCTCAAAAATAGGGTTACACTTTATTCTTGGTATGATCTTTCCTTTGTAAACCTTATTTGAACTTTTGAAACTACGTTTGAAGAAGGCTTAAATATCCTGATTAGGATATATCCTTAGGATATATTCTCAAAATGTGTTTGCGGAATATGTTTCAGGATATTTGGTTGGAATATTCGGGATATAATACTGGGATTAAAAGCTAAAACCGCATTCTAATCAAACAAGTGTTGTCAAAACAAACATTGTAAAATGAAAATGAAATGTCCTTATTTCTTTAAAAGCTTTATCTGAATTGTTTGAATTTTGAAAACCTCATTAGACGAAAGTCTTTATAGGATATTGCCGAATATACTGATCAAGATCTTTTCGCGATATTTGGATAAGACAATGGAAATTATCACAGTAATTTTTGAGATGCTGAAATTTAAACTAAACAATGTGTAACAAAAAATTAGAAGGCAACACCAAATAAGTTAAAAGGAGGTTATATTATTAACATGTCAAAAGTTATGCTTTTGGTTTCACCTCAAACCGAGGACCATCCACCAAAAGCACGATAAGTTCCTTGCCATATTTACACAACGATTGAAGGTTTCATCTCAAACCGAGACCCATCTGCCTCCAACCGTTGTATTGTTCAAAACAAGTTATCCTAATTGATGACCAAAGGCTTCATCCTGAAACCCAGGACCCATCCACCTTTGGCCATCGTATTGTTCTAAACGATCAAATCTAAAAAAGTGGGCTCCGGCCTTGGCACGTATATCCATCATCGCCCACTTAGCTGCTTAAGGAGCATCACCTTCTTGACCAGCAACATCTTCCCCAGCGCCTGCACCAGCATCACCCTCGGGATTCTTCTCAGCATCACCACCAGCATCGGCCACCTCCTCTGCCGCCTTAGAAGGCTCCTCACCAGCATGCTTTGCCGGATGTTCCACAGGATTGCCTCCAAGATCCTGTAATTTCGCTTCCCAAGCCTTGATGTTCCAGGAGGGGCATTCGAAGCCCAAGGCTTTGGCCTCATAGGCCATCCTTAACCTAGCTTGTAGAAGGGAAACAACAACGGATCCTTTGAGGTCATCCCGATAGGAACTCATATCCTGCTGGTATTGAAGATGAGCAGCATCCAGCTTGGCTTGAGCATCCTCATTGGCTTTGTGAAGGGCAGCTTGGTGCTCTTAGGTTATCGCCTTGAATTTATTTTCATAATGCTGAGACTTGGCAGCGGCGATTGTGACAACTGGCACAAACCGGTAATTTCCGTGCACTTTAATTATTATTTAATGACTGCAATTATGTGCTTAATTGTCAGAAATGTCTGAACTTATACTAAACGAGTGAATTCATGCACGTTGTATACTACGAAATATTGCTTTATGCATAAACGAGAGCGTTGCGTCAAAAGTACTAAGTAAACTCACCGGTAAGACACAATGTGTCAACAGAACTGCAGAAAGCAGTCAGACAATAGAATTAAGGCCTAGGTGTAGGTCCGACGACAAAAGTACATTGAAACCCAAGAGTACATGCAAGGGTTTAATATATAGACATTGCGAAAGCAAAAATAAGCACTAAAAAGCACCCGAAACGCACTTTAAGTGCAGAATTTTGTATAATTCAGCAATAATTCAGCTTTTAGCACACGAATATTATGCAGAAAATATATTTTTTCAGTCAGAATATTTCCCTAAGTGTTGGGAATCAAAAGTGTTACAAAAGGATACATTAAAGTCACTAAAAAGTGTAATTTAGCACTTTAACGGATTGATATCCAACCGAACAACCGGACTTTACCCGGAACATAAAAAAAAATTGTCAATGACATAGTTTTTTTTTTCTTTTTCTGAGCCAGTTAGGGTCCCCGAATACCCTAACACCCGTTACAAAACACTACACACTACTAACTAGTTTTAACCTCTAAATAAACTAACCTTCTAACTAGTTAGTTGGAAACCAACCCATTTACCCCACCCCATGAACCGATCGGTTCTCACTAGGGGACACCACCCTTACATATTATGATTATAATATTGAGTTGTCTCATATCTAGAATACATTATACCTAATGGTCATTAGCTCAAAATGGTTTATAATAATGACCACCATATCACATTACCAATTATTTCATCCAACACTTAACAAAAAAAAGATTTCACTTTTTCTTTCCCTCTTTGTGGCTTACGGCCGAGAGCCAACCCACCCCCAACATCAATTTCCAAGTTTGTTCAAGGTAACCTATGATCATACAAAGGTGAAGGATCACGCATAAGGAGGCTCGGTGCATACGGGATCGCAAGGACCTCACCACAACGCTATTAACCGCCTATTTTTCGTCTAGTTTCTTCCCTAGCCTCGAGCTAGTAGTAAGTGACTCTAAACACTCTATTGTTCATATCTAAAGAGGTTAATAAGAAATTTAACGGGTAAAAATCATGAACACTAGAGGCCAAAACTAAAAGTCTACTAAAAATAATAAACATGGTGGTTAATGAATGAATATTAGTGTAAAACTTATGGAACTTGTTTTGTTATGGTTATTTATTATTGTCGAATGCTAGTAGGGGAACGGGTCGCCATCTAACCATGCTAGGTCACGTTCATGGAACATGAACTAGTGATAGGTTAAGTGTAAAAATAACTAGATGACGAACCCTTTCACTCACAAACATGAACTTGTGTAAAAACGATTTTTCTTATGAAATGGAGTTCTAAACTAGTAGATCTAAAGATCTACAAGTGGTATTTTCGAAGGACCAAGTAAAATATATACAAGTCTTATTTTAAGTCGGATCTTTCATGAACTAGAGGTGTTTTTGTGAACAAACAAGTTGTGGACACTTGTGTAACAAAAGTTTTAACAAAGAAATAATTTTCGTAAAAACCGACTAGAAGTTGTAAAACTTCATATTCTTTAAAAATAAAGTTTTCGAGATAATGATTTTATTTTTAGAGATGGAAAAGCCTACTAAATGTGTTGAAGAGTTACTACACATTTTTACACAACTTGCAAGTTCATGTGATTGCGATATATGTTTATGTTGGACTAGTTTGATGATGATTGGGAATTGAATGGTTGAATTTTTAAAAGAAAATGATACGCTAGTAAGCGAGGCCACCCCCAGTTACAGAGGAAACTCTGGCGAAATTTTTCCAGAAAATAACACTTAGAATATTTTTGGTGACAAGTGTTATGAATATATTTTCGACTGGTTTTCCAAACAAACTTCGCCATGATTTTTGTTATCAAATGACCAAGTATTCGGAGGTGGATTTTTGTAAACAAACTTACTAAATGTATATTTGGAATATATATTTATCGCTTGTGTGATTATGTGATTATTTTGTGAACTAGGTATATATTATTTTTAGAGTAAAAATAATATGACTTGGAGATACTCATAAGGAGTAAAAATACAAAAAAATACACATGCGACCTATTTAGACAAGATACGTAATTCGGGTGCAAAGTGCTAAACACAAAAGCTTATATTTATTTTTGAGAAAATAATATAAGTAAGACACTTAGTTAAAAATATAAAATATTTTTAACACAAGAAAATATACACAAAAGAGAGTGACTGTACTTGTGCGACACAAGTCTAGTGACTAACGTTAAGAAAACGCGTATAGGTTACGACGTTAATTAAGCAAATCCGGTGAAGTTTACGACGCACAGGAACGCAAAGTTGTGAGTTCATGCTCCCCCTTTTCTTTTAACTGTTTTCAGTTTTATAACTTCGGGGGTGAAATACATGTACAAATATTATAATGTTTATAAATGGTATGATAATAAGAAACGCACTTGGTGAGGACGAGAACCAAGTAGGATGCGTTATGAGAAATGATAACAAGAAACGCACTTGGTGAGGACGAGAACCAAGTAGGATGCGTTATGAGAAATGATAAAAAGAAACGCACTTGGTGAGGACGAGAACCAAGTATGATGCGTTATGAGAAATGATACGAGAAATCGTGTCACGAATAGGGTAACATAAGCACCATTAATCAACAATATACCTAGACCACAGAACAAAAGGTTAGATCTAACGGGTGCCGGGCAGCCACACTCTCGGTGAGGGCGAGAATTGAGTAGTGCTTTTGTGTCTCAGAATATACCAATTAAATGCCTAAGGTTTGGTGACTTCCTATGTCGTGTCACATGTTAATGGCCTTGCAACCCATTAACAATCCTGATACTTATAGGAATACTTTATTTACATAAAATTCATACCATACTAAAACTTGATGAATACTTGAGTACGTGGGGTACTCAAGAAAAGTTCGAATTATACTTGAAGTACGTTGGGTACTCAAGAAAATGGGAATTATACTTGAGTACGTGGGGTACTCAAGAAGAATTTGAATTATACATAAGTACGTGGTGTACACATGAAACTGGATTTATATATGAAAACTTGATTTATTCACAAACTATGTTTTCATACAAAGTATACAAATGTGAAATACAAAACTGCATGAATTCACACCAACATTATGTTGACGTTTTTCCAAAAACTCACATGTATTTCAGGTAACTAGGATGGATGTGCGCGCGGTCTCGCTTATGCTCGTGGATGTCGCTTGTGTTTAACTTTAAATAAAGTTGTAAACTTTTAAGACAATGATCTAAGCTATCTAGCGATGTAAACGCTAAACTTATGTTTTCAAATTATGGTATTTGATGTTAATTTTACGAGCATGTAGCATGTTTACTCTTCGTATGCAATGAGAACCTTTCATGATCACACCTCGTGCTTCCGCCGCAGAAAGGGGTGTGACAGATTGGTATCAGAGCTGCGATTGTAGTGAACCAGGATTCCTTTTCGAGTCTAGTCTACAATCTCTAGGATCCTTTCACAAAAACAATTTTTCAAAGAGTTTTCATTGCATAAAACATCCCGCGACATCCACTGCCTGAAACTGTCTACATGAGTCTAGAAAAGACACATCCCTCCTCCATGCAAGCTCCAGCTAAGAACCTAAGGACCTGCAAAGCATGTAGTAACGAGTCAACAACAAGTTGAGTGAGTTCACGGTTGGGTGTTCGTTTTAAGTTGTTTCGAAAACAGTTTCCTTTATCTGGCAATCCTGCCGTGGGGGTTACCCCATAGTTGAAAACGTGACTTGTTTGTTCCCGATTACTCTGGCTATCCAGCCGTGGGGGCTACCCCGTGTTAGTTATCTGGCACTTCGGCCGTGGGGGCTACCCCATGTATACGCTAGACTCGTTACCATATCGACTGCTGACTGTAGTCATGTTTAAGTGCCCTGAAACTGTCAATGTCTATCATCATTGACGTGCCCCAGATCCATTAGTTCACGCCCGTCCTCTGCGGCACGGTGTGAGGTTTGTCAGACCTAAATAGCGCTATCTAACTAATGACCCGCTCGCCATTGGCCCGGCGATTAAGTCGATATAAAAAGGAGGGACTTCGTGATAGAGTTTTGGTCTAGTACGAGTTATCTGTCCGTGAGGACGAGGAATTTCATTCCTGAACCTTTGCTGTCCTACCCAAAGAGGACGAGGAACCCATGTTCCTTAACCCCAATTCCCGCCCCTGGGAATCCCATGCTTTGTAGAGGGTGTGAACTCACCTTGGTTTGCTCGGTAGATACACAAAAAGGTCAATCAAGCAATATTGTGGTCACTCACGTCCTATCATAGCCGTATCATACAAATCAGGTTCGTATTCAAGTAGTACACGTATGTTTCTAGCACGTTGCATTCGGGTATCATTCATGGCATACATGTATAAACATGGCAGTTTGCAATAATGCCTATGGTCTGAACAGTAGTATGCATTACAAATAAACAAAGTCCAAGGCCCGGCCCAAACACCAAGCCCGTAATAGTGCAGGTCCAATTCAGCGTGCACAAGTGTGTGGTCTCGAGTCGAGACTGTACGGTCTCTACTCGAGACTGTGCGGTCTCGAGTTGTAGTCCACAAGGTTTTGAGTCGCAACTAAGGTGATCTCGGGTCATGCATGAGGTGGTCTCGAGTCGCAACCGGACTCGCAACCACGATTTCGAGTTGTGCTGTTTCGGTCTCGAGTCGAGACTATGGGTTCTCGACTCGCAATCTGTGTCGCAACCGGGGATCTCGACTTGTTCCGTGGTGGTCTCGAGTCGAGACTGAAGTTCTCGGCTGGAGACATGTGCTGAATTCCACATTGTACTAGACCAATGGGATTTCACTGTTGTGATTTTATGTACTATCCAATAACAATGCACTAACACGTCTAATTGTCTAACAATTAACCAAAATGGATCAAACATGGCAATTTTCAAATATCATAACACATTCATATCACATTCATCATAAATTCATCTAGTTCATCTTTAGGGTTTTCATCCTTTGAACAAACAAGCTCATCAAACCGATTTATGTCAACATAATCTACTTAGTTTAATGCACCAATGATCCTTATCATTCACATATTCAACCGAGAACATAATAGCACCATATT